>WUQG02427735.1:0-14586 GCA_011317285.2 Androctonus mauritanicus | reverse complement strand
ATAATACAGAATCAAAGCCCATTAAACACAGTACAAACAATTTATTTCAGTATAACGTTTTCGGACACTACACTTTGTCCGTCATCAGTTCTGGTAACTGCTATATATATACTAACATTCGAAAATGATTTTCGAATGTTAGTATATAGATAGCAGTTACCAGAACTGATAAGGGACAAAGTGTAGTGTCCGAAAATGTTATACTGAAATAAATTGTTTGTACTGTGTTTAATGGCCTTTGATTCTGTATTATAGATATGTATATAGTTTTTGCTAAAGTCAAAAGGACTTTATGAAAAAGTTCAGAGATAACAATACTTAATATAAACAAATTTTAAAATTGTCTTAAACTTTCATTCAACATTATTGTGCCTTTTAATAAGTATCTTATACTATAAAAAAAAAAAGCAATAATTATAATTCAAAATATCAGAATATAAATTCTCAAGCTTTCTTTCCAAGTATAAATAAACCATCTACACCACTACTTGGCAGAGTACAAACTATATTAATTTATTGACTAAATGCAAACGTTTTTGGTGGATTCTTACCACCCTCTTCAGGCTATAAAGTTTTAAAACTTCTAACAGCGTAGAACAAACAATCATAGAATAGTAGGCAAACAGTTTGTTGTTACTATGGGAACAATCTTCCTAATTTTAAAATTTTAAAAACATTTCACAAAATATTTTGACAAATTACATACAAATCAAAACAACATAAGTAAATTAACGTACATTAGCGGAAAAACAATAACTTTCTTTCCAGCAAAATCATCTATAATTTCTGTATAAATTTGATCAAAGAGCATTCTTTCAATGGAAAAAAGCAAAGTTTAAAAGTTGTTATTCTTTCATTGTAGGCTTTATAAACTAGCTCTAATTATTTTTAATTTTCTGAATAGTCATTCATAAAGGCTAGAGCTTCTGCACTTAGAATCAAGACAAATAATGTTAATGAATTAAAGATCACAAAAAACATTTTTGCCATGTGATATAATAGACTCAGTTTCTCAGTAATTAATAGAGTTAGTATTGCTCTCCTGATGATTTATTAATGGCATCTAATAGTTCAAGATATCTTTGAAGAGGGATCCAATTACAACATAAGATTTGTAGAAATTGCAAATTCGTGATAGTTGTTTCAATTGATTTAGACCTAGTATTTTTTAGTTTATTTAGTTTTAATATAATAGGATTAAACAGTCTCTGCTTGGAATAAAAATCCAAATCTATTAAGTTCTTTTTCAATGAATAAATCTGGCATTTAATTGTTGTTTTAGTCTATCTGTCTCCATGCAACCAAATCTTTTTCTAATAGTTCAGCAGACAGACTGAGGGCTGACACAGTAGCTAAAATGTGTCTTCATCAGAGAAGTTAAGCAAAAAAGTGAAATAAGAAGTTTTTCTCTTGATTTATTGGTTTCTTCAGCTTTCCTTCCACTGTTCTTGTTGAATGCTGATAATTTTTCTCACTCTGTCTACTTAGGAGTTTAAATCATTTTTTATATTATTTTTTAACATGTATCAATCCTCTTTCTTTTCTAAAAGGAATTTTACAGATAAACAATAGATATTCTCATAGAAAGTCCCATAAATCCATGTCAAAACTAGTTTTACCTAAAAGTAAAAAACAAGAATTAATGATAAATTATAATCATTAATTAAGCAACTCAGCTGTAAAAATTATACAGACTTATATTCAAATTCAGACATAAGAATGATCATAATATACATTTTCTTGATATCAGCTTAGCTATTGAAAAATATGTGCCATATTTATGTGCATAAAAGATACATATATTCCAATTTTTCTCTCTTAAGACATTATCTGATATAATATAAAACAAATTAGGTACATTTTATTTCCTATTTTGACGAATGCATCAGTATTGAATGAAAAAAGGAATTAAAATAAATTTATCAGCATGGCCTCATCTGATAGAGTATGCAAGCAGATATTATATAGGATAAAATTGCAAACACAGAAAAATAAATGAAACAACATATTAGCTCCTTGGTCTTTCATGACCAAGGAGCTAATATGTTGAAAATGATTTGTGAAATGAAGAAAGAAATAGATAAGAAAAATGATATTGAAAATAGAATTTGAGGAATAAAAAATATCAAAGGACTAAATTAATTAATTAATTAATTAAAACAAAAACCAACTATGACATGATACTAATAATGAATTAATTTAAAAATACTTATAAAGGGCTCATACCAACTATATAATTGCAAATAATATTAAATATATAAATTTAGTATTTTTTTAATATTAAAAATATTACATTTATATAATTATAAATAATAAATATATAAGAAAATTTTAAACTTGCACATTTGTCAGTTTACATAATGTTGATAAAGATGATTTGACAAAAATAAAATAATAAATGTTAATTCATCTTATCAATCTTTCAATAACAATTAACACACAGTACAGATAACAGGAAAAGTTTATTTGGGTAGCAATTTTTATTATTTAATAAATCTCATCAGTTTAAATTACACAACTAAAAAGTAAAAGTTTATGTACTACAGTTAAATTACTAAACTATTAACATATTTTGTCTTTATTTATAACATATTTTTGGACTGAAAAAAATTGTTTAATAATCAAAAAAATTATCCAGATAAACTCATATTCCTGTCATTTGTGCTGTATGTTGATTTTATTTTTTAATGATTTATTACTTATACTAACACTACTAGTTTTTTATTTGAAGTATCTAAGAATATTATACATATACAAATAATATTAAAACTATACATTAAACAATGTTTATTTAGTACGATATATAATTTTAGTGTTATTTGTATATGTAAAGTAATAATCCTGCCTTGAGTACTGTAATGATTTTGAATTCACAAGAAGCAGTATACTTGAATCTTACAATATCTTAGATTTTTACATTATTAATAATATCAAATCAAATTTCAAAACATTTTACGTGTTACATCTATTATATATAGATCTTTTCTATCATGATTATGCATTTTAAACTAACTATTAATGTCCACTTCAATATATTAATTTTCAAATCTTCTTGATTGTGAACATGAACTTTTGAATTTAATATTTTTACAATAATATGATTTAGTAATATTTTTATTACATGAAAGTTATAAAATTAAATTCACATTTACTTTTTATAGAATAATTTAAAGCTATTGCCAATGATTTATTTTCATGCTAAAGGTTTTATTATTGGTTAAAAATATAAAATTCCTCCTAGAAATTAATATTCTGTCAGTTTTTTACATGATCCTAATATAATAAATGTATATTAAATATATTCTGTTTAAATTATATTTCATTTTAAACAGATTATTGACATCTTTATCAAACCTACGATGTGAACTTGTAAAATGAAGAAAGCACTAAAAACGTTCAGAAATTTATTGATTCATTAAATAATTTAAATTTTTTGCAAAAATATTACTGATGGCCTTAAATTTTCATATCTACGCTAACAAAATGCTCATTAATATTATCAAGCCATTCATTTATCAACATGAGCTTCCATATATTGAATTTAGACATTATGAAATTATATGAACTATTATAGTAGAATATTTCTGGCCGTATTGCTCCTCTCATCAACTATAGAGAAAATTTAATACTCTGATAAAGTTATACAGTACATTTACATATTTAAAATAATATACTGTATATTTGTGCTTTAAAATTAGTTTGTTTTTTAATAAAATATTTTTCTTCTTTCAGATGGCTATCTATATCTGGTCATACATATGGAAGACCAATTAGAAATCAATTAGAAGTATGTGCTGTCAATTATCCAGACAGTTCTTCTTATTGGAAAGTAGCTGAAGGAGTATTTATTAAACCGGTTAATTTACCTAAAATGCATCAACACACAGAACTTTAGTTTATAATAGTCATGAACTTAATTATCAACTCAGTGTTATGAAAATACAGTACTTCATAATTCATAAAGTCATCTACTTTCATTAATGACAATGAAATTAAACGTATTTTATATTGCCTTAAAACGTTGTCGTTTTTATATTAAGTTTGTTTTTTTTTAATTATATATAAAGTTATAATACATTTCCAAATATATTGGATTTAAAATAAATTTGTTGGTTTCCTTTCATTTTCAATATAGCATTATCAAATCAAAATTTTAAGTAAAATTATTTGTAAAAATAAAACTCTAGTATGAATTTAATAATCAAATAAAAATTTAAAATTCTAAACAAAATCAAAATCTTTTATATCAATAGTAATTATCAAAAAAGATCATTATATTAGCAGAATTAAACACACATTTTTAAAATTCAAAACTTATTTTCCAAAAAAATTTTTTTATATTAAATTCATGTCATAAATTGGAAATTATCTTATATACAAATAATGACAGAAAGAAAAATAACAGAACAATTTTCCTATATAGAAAAATATAAAAAAATTTTATAAAAACATATGATTGATGAAAACATTAATTGAACAAACATAGAAAAGTTGGACAAGATTTTTTAAATCCCTAATATGAATTTTATAACTCTGCGTTAAACATGAAAAAATTTGTGTAAGAGTTCTGTTTTTCCTTTTATGATATAATGAAGTTCTTAAAACTACTGTCGTTCACCTTTTTAAATTGATTTTATACTAGAGCTTAGAGATGTGACATAATTATATTTCTGAATATATATATACAAATTTAAACAGTATCTTTTATATCCATTCACTTTTATATTCGATATTTTTTTACAATTTTCCCATCATGAAATTTAATGAATTAACTGTGATTAAAGCACAGTATAGCTTTGTATACTGTGTTTTAATCTTCATTTACTTGTTAATTTAAAACAGAACATTCAGTCATTTAGAATATAAGTTAATAGAGTTTTTGTATGCACTTTTTGTAACAGTCTCATTACTCGCACGAGCCTTATTAGAATCATATTTTTATAAAAAAAAGTAAAAAAAGTTTCTTGTGCTACATGTTTGAACCTTACATATTTGTTAACAGTGAAATGAAGAGCAAATAAAACCATCTTAAAGGAAAAGTTATGTAAAAAACAATAAAATATGTTTAAAAATGAAGAAAAATAGAGAATGGAAGTAAATTTAAAAATAAAATTCATATTTTATTTTGGCAACTAGTTCAATACATTCATTAAAGTGAATTCCAATTTGGTCTGCATTTTATGACAAACCTCAGTTTTTTTGAAGTACGATGCATTAGTACTGAAACCGGGAAGTTGATTCAGATTAATTATGCAATTCATTAATATTCATTATTCTATTTGAAATTTATTGTATACTATGATACTAAATATTACAAGTTTCACCAGAGAAATGTGATATCATTTGTGCTGTCTAATGCTAAATGAATAAAAAACATCGTGTGTATACAGATGTATTGGTTGCAACTTCAAATTTTAATGATGCAAAATGATTATCTGGCAAGTTTTACAGTTGACAGAATTAAGTTATATTATGCATCAGATTTTTTTTATGATAAAAATCTTATCCGATGTTTTATGTTTGAACAAAAGACATTTTTAATATAAAAATTATCGTATTCTTCATTGATTTGTTACATAGGATCCACTTTTCACTAATATCTGAAATGCCAGCATGTATTTCAAAATTTTACATAGAATTCAATAAAATAGAGATTTCCTTAAATCCTTTTTAAATTAACATTTTTTAAGGCTTACTATGCATAAAATTTTCCAACTTTCATTTTTTTTCTTTATAAATCTTGTATTATATTCTTAACTTTTATATTTTACTTCCTACAAGTTTGCATTGATTAAAACAGATTGAATAAAAATACATAAAAAGTAACTGAATTTTAATCTATATTTTTGTCCTTAGGTTTTTTAAAAGAAAAAAAATAATAATTTAAAAAAAAACATCAGAAATCTCTCTTATCAGATTTTTTTTTTTTGTGAAATACTGCAGAAAACATCCTAAAATTCATAAAATAACTAGTTTCACAGTTCTCTATAGAAAATGTCATATATATCTTTCTAATGAAACCTAATTAAAGACTATAACATTTTTGATATAAAATTATCTAAAAAATGTACATTTAAATTTTTTGTTGAAAAATGTTTAATATATAATTACTATTATGAAAAATTTTAACTTTATATCTCAAGAAGTCCAACAAGTTAAATTAAAATGTAGTGATATATATATAACATTATTAAAACTTAATTTGAACTTTTAACACAATATTTTAAAATTACATAAAATTTATGGTGAAATTTTTAATATGATAACTGAAAACATAACATTAAATCTCTAAATTATGAAGTAGCCATTAAAATCTGTGATTTGTCAAGGCAATTCACTTTTATTGTAATCCATCGCATGTTGATCTGGTATACTAACAGTATTCATTTTAATAACAATTCTTGTATTCTCATTGCATTCATAAATTTCTTAAAATGTTATATAATTAATAATGGGCAAATTAATAAAGTATTTCATTATGACTATATTGATTCTTAACCTGCTTGTTAAAAATAAAATCCAATCCCAAGTTTCTGTTTATAAATTCTAACACGTAATGTTTTATTCCATTAACCAAATGATATTTTTAAGATAAAATATAAATTTTGAAGAAAATTAAAAATCCGTATGCAATATTGCAATCAAATATTGATTCAATATTAAAATGGATTATTGGGCAAAATCAAATTTTGGCAGTCCCTTTCAATTTTTGGTGGATTTGATGATAACCAATTTCACTTGTTAGATCGATTATTGATATTGCACTAATAATGTTTTATAATAATAATCATAAAAATATTATAAAAAAATTTTAATAAAATTATGAATAGAACTTACCATGTTTAAAATTTAGACCAGGCTGTCAGTAAAAAAATACTCTAAAATTAAAAAAAATTATATAACTTTTCAAACTAAAACTTTGGTAGGTTGAAAAATCATGTAAGCTGATCAGATAGCAAATATAACAGCAAAAATTTGCTTGTTAGCATTTATTTTTGTATTAAAGCAATATCAGTTATCTTTTTTTAGAATTAACAGAGTATTAGTTTGTTACACAAGATTTTAAAACACAAGTGTATTCACAATGTAATGAATAAAATATGATTTATCAAGGGATTGGGCAAATTTGAAGAGCTAAATTCATAGCTGATATAATTTTGGAAAACATATTATGCAGCAGGTAAACTATAACCAATTCTCTAAATCAACATCTGTTATGAATTTCAGATGTTTATAATCAATACATTTAAACAAAAAATTACAAAAAAATTTGAAAATTTTTTGATCCTTATTTTGAATCAAAAATTTTTTGATTCAAAATATTATACTGATTAAAAACTTTTTTGATACTTGCGTCTGGTGCATTTTTAACCCATTTAGTTTAGAAGAAAGCAAGTTGTTCTGGTGTGAAATAGTTTGAATCAAAAAAATTTTTGAACTAAGAATTTTGGTAGAAAAATGCAATATCCAATTTTGGGAAATGTTGACAAATATATTTTTGATTACAAAATTAAATACTATAGCTTTTTTAATAACTGTTTTGATAGGTGTTTATATTGAAAAGTAATTTTCCAGATCAAAATTTTGTGCTAAACTGTTAATATAGTTAAGCTCATTGAAATATTTGCTCATCAAAATATATTTTTAAGTTTTGTGACAATTTTTAAATCCGGAACCAAGATTTTAGAATTTGATATAATTTGTGATAAAATTGCCAGAGAAAAATATATTTTTTAATATCAAGTATTCTATTAAAATTATTATTGATCAAAAAGTTTTGATCAATAGTAACTTTAGTTTCTACAATTTTTATTTTATGTAAGCTTTAAATTATTACACTTACCATCTTCGTACTAATAGATCATCATAGTTTTCAACAAAGTTAATTCTCTTTCTTCTTAATAAAAATTAAGAAAATATTAATTCGTTGGAAAATTTAGTTCTTTATTTATATTCTAAAAGTTTTTTCTTAATATGTACAATGGCTATTTTATATATATATTTAAAATTTATTACATGATTATAACACAATTTTAACAATTTTGATTTAAATACACATTTACATCTGTATTTTTTTAATAAAACTTTACATATACAATACATATAATTTATAGTTTTTATCTAAAAAACTCGAAAGTTTAAACATTTTTTTCAGCTTCTTCTTTTTTCATACTTTCCATTTGCTCTTTCTTCTCTTTCTCTACCATTTTCAATGCACCTTCTGGAATTCTTCCTTCATCTAATTCTTTACACCATTGTCTGTACTAAAATCAAAATTCAATAATGGATCATGTATAATAAATTGTGCAAGATTTATGTAAACAAAATTACTTCAGAGAAAAATACCATTTCTAATTCCTTCCTTAATAACAGAACTGCCCTCTCTCTATTGGCTACCAGTTCTTCCAAATATTGATAACGGAGTTTTTTCCGAGCTCTGCATTCCCGAGCACTCTGACGGCTTCGCTCTAACTTTGCTTTCATGTCGACCTTGGCCGATTTCCTTCCTGGCTTTCGTCCTTTCCTTCCGTTATCCTTACGGTCCTCTCTATCGGGACTCACCTACAAAAATCGTATAATATGATAGATTACTATTATTTAAACAGTTTCTTGTTAATATTATTAAAATTAAGATGTACTATTATTCATTAATAGACAATTTTCAGATTACTTTTTAAATACATCATTTAAGTTATCAGTAATCTTAATCATTTTTGAATCTCTATCATCATCTACTGATTTAACCTATAAAATTATTCTAACATATTTAACATACAGAATTTAATAATTATATGAAATATAAATTAATATCTAATAATTGCATCATCAATTATTTGGGTGTATCTCTGAAAAAAAGAAAAATTTTAACATCTAGTACTAGTTGAGTACTGAACTTAATCATTGCTTCATTTAAGATTTTTTGTTATTTGCTTCCATACAGTACATTTATATGTACTGTATATGAATATGTGGATGTGCACCATTGGAGAAGCTTGGTATGCCATTAGTAGCAGGTGTACCACACTGAAAAGTGCCAGTCTATACCATTCCTATAGATATTGCTATAAAAATTGCATCATCAGAAACTAAACTCTTACAAAATCATTAGGATAAAATAAATAATGCTTTACACAGTATTGTAATATACTTATTTCTATTAATTTAAAATATATACAAAATTACAGAATAAAGAATTTTATACAAATCATTCAAATCATCAAATTCACAGTAATAACATATCCAAAATAAAAGCACGTTCCGGAAAAACGCTAAGTATATTAACATAATCTTTCTACACTCACTATTCGCACTTTTAAATACGTATTTCCAACCAACGCAGATCCTATTGAAGCACAGAGTTCGATCGCCTATTAAACCGGGTACACGTCTTTAAATCCAGGTATTTTTACGTATTTTTCAGAATTTTTCGTCACATGTCGCCGAATATAATTCGAACCAAACAGTTGATAGGTTTCGTATAATATATCGCTCAAAAATATGAATTAAATTGGCGTGAAGAGAGTACGTACCCTAACCAGCCGTCCGATCGAATCCTCGCCCGCTACAAACCACGGATCGTCTACTACGCATTTCAGTCGGTCCCGTAGGACGCTTGGCTGAGCATTCTCATTGGTTATCCTAGTTTCTACGCACATTCCGGCTCGGACAGAGTTGCCGGTCAGACGATTTTTTATTTTGTTTTTTTCTAATTGATCTTTTTAAATCAAAATTTTTGATTCGTCTAAATTCATCAACGTAATTCGAATCCGTCAATGATCACCATTTTAATTACAGTTTGAAGATTATACCATCTCACATATATATAATTACGTATATTCTAAATTAATTATTCTATTTTATTCCTTTTTGGTGATATTTTATCTGTTACATTTTTCTGTAAAAATTATTTCGTTTGAAAATATGAACTTAACATTATTATACATTCATCAATTAAAAACTATTTTATGTTTTAATAAACTAACATAAATATCACAATAATTTATGACAATCGATCGATTACTAATTATCTAGGCTTAATATTAAAGCGATGTTATACAATTAAAAGTTTCTTAATTAATTAAAAACTTTATATATAAAAAATGGCTAGATTTTTATTCATCTGGACTGTTTGCGAAACAGAGATCGGTACTAACCTATATAAAACTCACTAAATAGACATTATAACCGGTTTATGTCCTATTGTATATGGACATGCATGAGATCTAAGAAAATTTTTGTAGATCGCCTTATTTTCGAAATAGAGTAATACTAAGTATAAAAAAAAATTCTTTTTTGGTTAATTTTATAAAATAAATCATTTGGAAAATTTTTTTTTTCTTCGGAGTGATTTACCGTTCTTTCCAAAAAACATCACGAACGAACAACAGAAACAGAAATTTATTAATTTGCGTAGAAGCTAGAGACATTTAATCGAAATTCAGTATATCCATACTTCTGAATGCAAATCTGTATTTAAACTGAGAATACGTCGTAATATACTACTAGTACTTGAATACATTAGACCCATAGATTATTTTTATTTATATTTGTTTTATATAAACATTACATTTTTAAATATGTGATATCATTACCAATAAATTCAAATAAAATCAAAAAATTATTTTATTAATTAAAGAATTTTAAAATAATAATACTAGGGGTTATAGAGTACTATCAACGATTTTAAAATCGTTGATTACTATATGTGGATCCATCTGAGTAGATCCAGCAAATCCAAATTCTTAATTTTTTTTTATAAATTTACAAGATCATCATTTTACATACAGTATTAACAAGATAAAATTATTTTTTTTTTATCTCATTAATCCAATTTTTATCTTGTCAAATTTACATATTATTAAATTTTAATACAAAATAATGAATTGGTTCCATGAAAATTATTTCTTATTAAAATTATATTTCTTATATGAATATATAAAAAATATAAATTGAAAACCTTAATTTGTTTCAACACAAAAAAGAAAACCATTCTGACTACTGACTTTTTTTCATCTTAAAATTAAGAGTTTATAATACAAGTATTTAAACATTTACTTTTTAATAAACATTATAAAACCTACTAAATCATTAATAATTATTAATATGGATAAATGATGTACAAAAAAAAGTTTTCTTTGTATTCATTTTAGAGACCATTGTTAATGATCTTATTTAATTTAAGTAAAAACCAAAAATGCTCAAGTATTCAAGAAAGCTATTTTTCACTAATTCAAACACATGAAATGTTTAAAAATAAGTCAACTATTTTCAAATGCAGGCTGCACAACAGATTACTGGATAATTGCAGAACTAAGGCTATTTCCTGTTTCCTATCCAGCTCATAAGCATAGTGAACCTCCAAATGTTCATACAGATCATCATTTATCTATGAGTGAATTTTCTTTAATCAGTTTTATGTGAAATGAAAATATTTTCAAACCAAATAATATCTGAAAATAAAATTGACAAAACTAAATTGATTTTAATGACTGATTCTTTCATTTTTCTGATATTTAACTCCTGGATGAAACAGGACCCTGGTTGTAATTGACAAGTTTTTAGCTTAACTTTACATAAAGTAAATGCAATTTCATTTATTATTCTAAAATTCACCAATATAAACTACAATGATTCTCAAAAAAACTATAATCAATTTGAAATATATTTGAATCAGAATAAAATTAACTAAAGAAACATTCACAAAACAGTCTAGAAATTTAAAATCAAGATTAATAATAGGTTGGAAGAAACTTGTTATAGCAATAAAACCAAGATCTTTCTCTTTTGTAAGAAAAAACATTAAAATTATAATTTGCATGTTCAATTGTAACACATGAAAAAATAGTTTGATTATTATTATTTTCTTCTAAAAATATTTTTAAACGTCTTGTATTTTTTATGTATAAGTAACCCATTTTTAAAATTTTTTGATTTAAAAATATTTACATTCATATAAATTTGGAAGTAATGAGATGAATTTGGATATCATTTGAATGTTTGTATAAAAATGTTGGATGATTAAAGATGAAGAGCACTTAAATAATTGCCATAAAATATACAGCTTTATATCATGTTATAACTATATTTCTAAAAAATAATTTTTTAAATGTATATATTGTTTTTCATCTTGTTCTATCCAAATGACAAGCAATATGTTTTATAAAAAAAAAAGCAATCTGTAAAATCATTTATATCATTATATAACAACTCAATTGAGTATATATAATCTTAGAATAATATCCAGAAAAAACTTAACAACAAATAACTATATCTCTAATGAATTTTAAAAATATTGCTAAGAAATACAGAGAATCACTTTAATATTCAGCCATCCTCTTATGTTGATGGTTTTATTTTTTTCCCATTAGATTATGATTAAAAATAAAACATTTCTCCTATTTAAACTAAACTTATTTTCTGTTACTATTTGTTTTGAAAATATACATTTTAAAATGAATTAAAGCCTTCATTATGTTTAGTTTTCTTTTCTTAAATATAAAAATCACAGCCACTTTAATAATCAATCACTAAACAATGTTGAAAATGCTATGTTGCTTTTAACAATTCTTAATATTTAGTTGGATACCCTTTATTTTTTTTATCACTTCCTTCAAACAATTTTGCACATTTGCAATCATTTTTTTGGTATATGTAAGCTCAATATAGGCCTTTCTTCCATCAGTCTCCTCTTCAATTCCTCTTCTCTTTGAGGTAATCAGCATTATATTAATTATAGTTTTATAATCAAGTTTATCCCACAGATTCTCAATTGGATTGAGATTTGGAGATTGTGATAATGTTTTCAGAACTTTTGGACAATGAGAGAGAAATCATTGGCACATTGTGTGTGCCTTATGTTTGAGGTCATCATCTTGATAAAATTTGAAATTGTCTGTCTTATCTCCAGCTTGTCTGCACTTTTGTGTAAACAGTCTTTCAGAATCATCAGGTATTGTTCTTTAGTCATAATGTCCTCAATAAATTTCAATTCTCCCACACTAGCTGAAGATATGCACTCCCAAACCAGTATACTGTCTCTTCCTTGTTTTCCTGTTGCCTACAAATTTTGTTTTTGAATTCTTCATTTACCTTGCATCACACAAGAACCCCACCATCAGATTTGAAAATGTTAAATTTGCTTTCATCTGCAAAGATAACATCTGTCTACCATTCTTTTTATGACTCTCTGCAAAGTCCAACCTTTTCCTTCTGTTTACTTTGCTGGCATAAGGTTTTTTTCTAGCTACTTTTCAATCATAACCTTGTTCTCTAAATACTCTACAAATCATCTCAGAATGAACATCCTTTCTACACTCTTGTTTCAAACTCCATTGCAATTTTAGGCACATTTAATCATAGTCTTAAATTTCTTTATGACTAGATGCTTTTCACATTCATTTGATTTTTGTGGCCAACCTTTCTGTAAGATTGAGTCTATCCTTCCTTCTTTCTCATATCGCCCTATGATATCATCAATTGTACTAAGTGGTATATTCACTACAGAAGTAATATTCCTATTAGAATATCCCTTTTCATGATGAAAGATGACTAGCTGAGCTGCTCAAGTTTGTATTGCAACTTTTTTTCCCATTTTAAGTATTACATTGCCAAATAATGATGACTGAAATTGTTCGAAGACAGAAGTAAAAATGATGCGATTTTGTTTTCTTATGCAAATAGAAAGTTAACAAATGTTTTACTCCAATGTTGGCTGAATATTTAAGTGACATGATATGGAGATATTTTAAACAATAAAAGGGACAAACTACTGGTAGTTAAAAGACTTTTGGAACTATTAAATAATACACATGGCACGTTATCTACTTTATGTAATTTTTTTTTATTTCCTATGTATTTACATATTAAAATCATTCCAAAAAAACTTCAACATAAAGCAGTGGCTGAATATTAAAATGAGTCTATATTTTCAGGTAAAAACAAAAAAATTTTTTAAATCTAGTCTATTGCTTTAAACATCCTTGAATACATTAAGTTTATTTCCATATTATCAGTATCTTGCCTCATTTTATTCTATTTCTTTTCTAACATATATATTTTTTCTTGATTTCCATGCTTGTATTTGCATATTTTTTCCCTTTTTGATAAATCTTATATCATTTATTCAATGTGATAACTAGACGTGTTTCTGCATTTCATTTCATTTACAAGAAATAATGATGTACATTATTCTTTACTGGTCTTTCTTTTTTAATTCTCTTTTTCCATCCTTATTTATCCATATCCACTTATTGTATAATTATTAATTCTCTGTATTTGTTCCCAAATATGTAATTCTTGTTCCTATTGTCCTTTTCAGACATATATGTTTATTAGAATATTTATAACTTTTTATTTTAATATTTCAGATGTTTCCAATGGTCACATTAATGTGTCTTGAAATTAAATGTCTACAGCAAATGCAGTAAATAGGATTGCTTTCTTTGGAATAAAGCAAACATTTTCTGCAACATTTTCATTATTTACTAAAATTCCAGAGAAACATGACAGTTTATCCTCTTATGGAAAATTGTAGCAGTTTGATACTTGAATTGGCCTTTTTTCTACCCTATAATAGTACCAATGAAG
>WUQG02427724.1:0-14589 GCA_011317285.2 Androctonus mauritanicus | reverse complement strand
ATTTTTTTCCAATGTTCCGCGGACCGGCATAAGATTTTTAACTTGTCTCAAAAAACAAGGGTTAAGTACAGGACATTTTCCTCGTCCCGAACTTCCTGACGTCATTCGATGTGTATTATGAGCCATATAGTCTTTGGCTGGCACAAGACCTACGAATTATAAAACTATAACATACTAACGTTATATTACTGAAAACATGGCAAGTCCTTATGGTCGACAACTAATGGTTTGGGGGCCATCTCTTTCAACGGCACATCATTATATTAAGCGCAAGCTCTCACGTGACGTGATATGAAGTTTCCGCAAAATGCGGCACCAACATTAGCGATGTAGGTCCCAAAATTCCATCGCTGTTCAATAAAAATTTAAAATTGTAATTTCTAGTAATATAACCCAGCACCGGATCTAGGATGAGGTGAGGGAGACAGCCTAGGGCGAAAATTATGAGAGGGGGCGAAAATGCAGTTGCAATTTCACCCATGTAGTTTCGAGCTTAATTATATTTATCTTGTCAATATTTGGCGATGTAGAGTCGATCTACAAACACATAATGGTGTATTTTTCTAACAGATACTACTTATCCAAAGAGAAACCAGATTTGCGAATTAAATTGTTATTTACAGGAACGAATGACAGTTTATCTAAACAAAATAAATATTTGTTTCCCTCATTGACATATCGCAATCAGGATATCATAATCGCAAATATGTTTTATTTATTATTATTAACATAGATATCACTTTATTTTCATTAAAAGCTTTTCATAATCCCAGTTTAGGTTTACTGTCTCCCAACTCAACCAAAGCTTTTGTGTTTCTCAATGACTAGTATCTGACGCCATTACATTTCCAGTTCCAACGTATTAAATATGCTTATATATTAATACGCGCGAGTGAAGAGTAGAAGGGGCGCCATTTTCTAATGTTTCATAAGGTAATATTGCTTCAGGTGACAAAATATTTAGATCCGGAGCTAGTATGACCAAACTGAGACACCTACAAGAATCTGTTTGTAAAAGCGAAATTACGTGGCACTAACATCGAAACTTTAAGAATTCATAACTTAACGCTTGACTATAAATTAAAAAAAAAAAAAATTTAATAGAATCGTCCAATTTAAAACAGTTTCAGAATTGTGTGTCAATTTAAATAAAATGAATAAGATTAAATTTAAAAAATTGACAACAGTATTAATAATTGATACCTTAAACCAAGGTTGTCCAACGTAACATAATTAATCCTTAAAACATTTGAGATTTTTATTTACTTATTGTTTTATTTTTTGAAATTCGGCGTAACATCAAGAAATATCCCACTAATAAAGAAAAAAAATTTGTTTCATTTTTATACTAAAAATATATAAAGAAAATAATAAAGTCAATGAAGTTTTTATTATTTAAATACCTATCTACATCTCCTAAAATATTTATTATTTCGTTGATTAAAACTTCTTGACTTACTCAATGATGTCAAAAAATTTCTGAACGGAAAGAAGTCAAAGATTATTACGAACACTTTTGCTTATTTATCATGGTGGATATCATATATTGTATATTATTTACTAACTTTTTCGCTTAATAACTATCGTTAGAATTAATATATTTTATGTGCGACCCGAAACAATTTTTTCGTCTTCAAATGTGGCCCAAGGAAGCCAAAAGGTTGGACATCCCTGCTTTAAACCAAGGATATTAAATTCAGTTCTGAGGGACAATTCAATACTATATTATGCGCGCCGCTTAATTAAAAGAAACAAAGTAATGTTGAACGGGCCGCACCTTAATCATTCTATTATTATTACATTTTATTATAATAGTTATTTTATAAGAAAATTTGAAGTTATGTGTTTTCTTCTTGAAGTACAGAAAATATATAAATGTCGTTAATTCGATTATTATTTTTAACTGTGTTAATTTGTTCTTTCAAGAATTACATGCAGTAGTTAAAATACACAAATTAAAACGTTTACGGTAGTGAATGAAGCTGGTTCCACTGAAGTATACTGAGAGCATACACTACCGCAAATGGAAGCGAGTTTGACATGGCTGCTTTGGTTTTATATTATAATCTACAAGTTCTTACAATCCAAAAATATAGAGGCAATTTTATTCGTCAAAAACAGAATTCAGCTGTAATACAGTAAACCCCGTTTACACGTTTCTCATTTCTACGTTGTTTAGTATTCTCTTTCGATTTTGCATGTAAAATCATACCACTTGCACATTTTCGCATTTGTTCGCTATTATTTTTATTCCCCCAGAGTCGTTTCGTCGCACTTATACATGAAATTCAAGAAATCTTTGCCAAACTTTTTCGACCACGGAACAATTTGTTATACTGTACACTACACTATCTTAGAAAAATAGAATGAATACAAAAGTAAAACCAAAACTTATCCCACGAGTTTTTTTACCGACTCCAACTCTCCCTTTCATGTTTGGACTCCTCCACTTCAGAAGTTTCAGTTTTGGTTTTACTTTTGTAATTCAATCTACAGTACAGGTATTTTTCGCAGACAGATATTGTAATTGCTTGATCTGTGAATGTAGTATTGCATCCAAAAAACAAACTACAATTGATTCTTTTTGCCAAAATAATTGTATTTGTCCGTCATTGTTAAACTTCCTAATTTTAAGTTTTAATGTATGGGAAAAAAGCATATGTAATACAGTATGTAGTTTAACTTTTATAGTTTAAATAAAAAATTTCATTTTAACTTTAATCTCACTTGTACATAATTTTTATCAGCCCCCTTCAAAAACGTATAAACGGGGTTCTACTGTATTTTAAATTAAGATTGATCAGACCAGAAACAAATTAACTTACTTTGATATTTAAAAGTATTAAATCTAGAGAAAATGTTAAGTTAAATTTTAGGGAATTAAACTGTTAGTTAGAAATGCTAATTTCAATAAATATTAAATAATTATTCTCTATTATAAATTATATTTATTGGTTTAAAATCAACATAGATATTAAATATCAAATCTTTTAATTTTTATTGCAGTACCTGAACAACAATTTATAGCAATTTAATGTGTATAAAGCATTGTTATGTTAATTCTCCAAATCAATTTAATGTAGTTTAGATTTAATATAAAATTCACAACTGAAACTTAATTATTGTATTTTTCTTCTTTGCAGATCACATTTCACTTGGATGTATTGGCACACGCCATGCTAAGATGGGAATGGTAATTTTCTTTCCGCTTTTACAATAAAGCATTCGACTAATTTTAATAAATAAAGAATCCTACATTAATATTCATAACTATTGCTTTAAAAATCTATCCTGTAAAATCTTTTTAAATTATATTTATTTTAAATAGAATTAAATTCATTCATTTTTCATGTCCTGTATATAATAAATATATTATGTAATTAAAAATTGAATTTTAATCTCAATTTTTCTTTCTAATTTATTTTTGGAAAGAATATTTTTTCATTTAAATCAGTATTTAATACACACCATCATATTTTAATTAAAATTTTATTTCTTTAAAAATAATTGTTCAAAACAAAGAAAAACTCTTAAATACTGCAATAAAATGAGATTTTAAAATATATAATTTTTCTACATAAAAAGTTATTTTTTACATATATTAAATATTTTTTTAATAATATATAAACACTAAAATAAAGTTTAGTAATGGTTGCAATAATGTATATCACATTGATGTATCCTGAAACAAATTTGTCATTGCACATTATGCAAAGCAATAAATTATCACCATACAAAATAGAAATTCAATAATTTACATTTTGAAAGTTCAGTAGGTCCCCAACTTATACAGTTTCAGAAACACAGATGCATAAGTCATTTTATTTGTGTTAAATTTCCATAAATTGTGAATGAATAATTTATTTTGCAAAAAATATCAATTATGGTGTTAAATTTTCTTATCTATGCTTAAATTATGTTGGTAGATTTCATTTAGCCATTTTAATTATTTACTAGTGCACCCATTCATTGAATGAAATTTAAGCAATGTTTTAAGGTTTTTGACTTATGCAGAAGTTTTTTTGGACAAATTAATTGCATAAGTCAGATACGTACTGAATACATTTTTTAGTTTTTACATAAATAGCATAACATTCTAATATAATATAAATCTGAATTATATTTTATCATATATAGGTTTATGAAATTTTAAAATGCATAACAAAATGTAATTTTGCTTTCCACAATTTTCATTCAAAGTTATTTACAATAAAATTTATTTTAAAAAAATAATAAATTATTAATATGTATTAAAACATTTAGAATTTGCAAAATTTCAATTACACACAATAAACTTCAGAAAATTCATCTATTGCTCAAGAGACATATTATAAAACTGAACCAAAATATTTGTACTTATTCTTTAGAGCAAAAAATTATCAAACCTATATTTTGTTGTAAAAACTTAGATATAATTTATTATTATTGTTTTGAATATAAGTATAAAGAAATAGTTTTTTATCATAAACTCTAGTTCACAATGTTAATTTTTATTTTAAAATACCTCTGTATAAAAATATAAATATTTTTAAAAATTTCATGTGAATTTTAATAAACATGCATTATATATTTTTTTTTTTATGTACAAGATATTTTTCTAATACTGTATTACTTTTTTAATATCAAATTGATAATGGAAAGAAAAATGTTAATTTTGTTTTTGATAATACAGTATTATTTATCACAATCTAACTTGCATATACAATATTACATCATCCTGAAAAATTACAAGGTTATTGCTAAAATGTTTTAATTTTGTATTTATAAAATCAGAAGCTTTAGGATTATTAAAAACTTTTCTTGCAAGATAACATTCTAAATCTGAAAAGATAATAAAAAGAAAATTAATGAAAAGTTTTAAGATCTGATTTAGTTTCCTTCAAGATATAATTTATAAATCAGAATAAATTTTTATATAGGCTAAATTGAAAAATATATGTTTCCAATTAGTTGACAATTTATTTTGCTTTTTAAGAAGGCAATTATATTTTCTAATAAAAAAGCATCATTGGTTTTCTACTTGAATCATGCTATTAAATTTCCACTATAAATTTTCTTTTACTTTAAGAAGAAAAACTTCAATATAATCAAAGAATATTTTCTACCAAAATACAATAAAAATTTGCAATATAACAGATGTAACCTTTAACAAATTATAAATCTACTCAATCAATAAATTTAAATTTTTCAGTTACTTACATTTTCAATATCTTCTTCACCATCAACTTCATCAAATTCTATAATATCATCCTCAACATCATCTCCAAATACAGTATCATTAATCTTGGCTATTAAATAAATTTTGATATTAGTTGTCAACTTTATATGAAGTAAATGGGAATTATTTAAAATATTTAAAGTTCAAAATTACTTACCATGATCTGGTATTTCACCGTAAGATTTTAAATTTCTTGCTTCGTCTGGATTATATTTTAGGATAACATCTGCTTTAGCATCTTGATAATCTCTTAAACCCACAAGGATAATATCTCCTTGATTAATCCAAACCTTTAAAATAAAAACAATTATTATAAATATTTGTTTTTTCATACAGCAGTATCTCAAGAATTCCAAAAATAATCTATTTTGGAATTCTTATATATAAGTTACTTAAATCTAACAGACATTAAATACTGCATTTATACAATACCTATATATATGCAATTATTTGGGCAAACAGAAGAAACTATGCATGAATAATTGAAAAATACGAATAATCTGAAATTTTTTACTTTATTGCATTTTACATTTGTGTGTATATAAAAATATATTTATTGTAAACAGCCTGCAAGTTTTGTTTGTTTTCAAGAATCCAAGATGATTTTCTAATATCTACATAAATTTTTCTCATCTATTAGTCATTATATTCAAAATCCCAGTAACTTATATATTCTGTTAAAGTACTGATGCAAGACAATTTTGTGCTGTGACTGATGCACTTGTTGAATGCTTTCTTCACTATTTTCCTCTTAATTTCCAAAGGCAATAAAAATAGAGTATATACATATACATTAGTATTCATATATTGAAATCCTAGTTCATGTGAATTACTTTGAAGTTTTTGTTGAAAATTTAAAAAAATATCTTGTAAATTTTTCATTAAATCCATTATCTCAGATAATTTTATTGCTATCTTCTACGCTAAAATCCAATAAATCAGCATCTACATTTACAAACTTTTTTCCCATCATCAAACAAGTTTACCAATTTTTACATTGGACAACATCAGAGCTGTTCTAGTGAGATCAAGCAGACATGTCATCATTTCAATGATGAAATAATATATTAATTGACATATTGAACTAGTACAGCACTACTAGTATAACATTTTATAAATTTTTGGGGCAAAAATTTTTGAAAGCATAAAATCATTACCATTTTAATTTCAGTATAATTTCAATTAGATGTGAATGTGCATTATATAACAGCACTGCTGCTAAATAATGCTTCATTACATCCAACTGAATTGGTAACTTTTTATATTTCAAAAAAAAATTTAACTTCTGGAACTCACTTATTTTTAAACCAATCTTCAAAAATCTTCCTATTCATCAAAGCATTTTTCTGACTACAATGATACAGAGGAAAATTTGTATTTTTAATGCCTTTAAATGAGTCTTGATTTAAAATTCTTTTCCAATAACCTGTTTTATTTTATGGTACTAGATGCATTTCCATAATATATTTTATTTTATGGAAATTCTTTAAATGGCAATTTCAGTTTTCATCATAATATATTTATTTAGAATATACATGAAAATCAATCATCATTCTAGAAAATTTTAATCCATTATTATAAAACAAAATAACTGAAGTATATTCTAATGTAACCTAACTAGAACATTTTCGAAAAACCATATATCCAAAGCCAAACTAACCTCTAGTGTGATAATTTAGAATTAAACTGTAATTTTAATTATTTTAAATTAAAGTTATGGTTTCATTATCTGTTGAGTTAATTACAGGCAATTCCCAACCTTTATGTAAGATTTCATAGAATGATTCACTTAAGTCAAAACATACATAGGCGAGATCATATCCTATACAGTAAAAAAATAGTATCCTATATTGTGCCACAAATACATAACAATAAAAATAATTATAATTATATTAAGAAATAACACATAAGTTGCATGGTAAAGCAAATGCTTACCAACTTGGAGGATTCAGATTCAATTCCAAGCCTCGAATTTTCAGTTTTTCAGCAGAGGTCAGAATCCAGATTGCTAACTAAAACTAACCTGATAAGCCCATAAAACATACATACATATGAAAAATGATGAAATTAGGAGAAAAATGTTTATCTCTCTATGATATATGTTTATCTACTACAGTCAGTATAAATGTGCTCAAGTTATGAATTCAAAATATAGCTTTTGTTCATAACTCTGATAATGTTATTATTTTGCTTCCAAAATTATTGAAATAATTTTATATACTGTATTTTGTAATATATTTCACAAATGGACTAGTTAGAAGTTTTTTATTTCACAGATATGAATGAAAAATTCTTAATATTTAAATCAAAGGTTTTTTGATGCAATAGCCACTATTTTGAAATATTGTTATAATATGTTAACTAACTATGTAAGTTTACATTATATTGATTGTTAGAGCATTCTACTATCATAATAATTTAAAATTTTTGAAATTTTCTGTAATTTGAAAATGAAACTTAACACTTGTAAATATGAATGTTCATAACCAGAGAAGAATATATATTTTTGTTTTTAATAATACAAATACTAATACAAAATTTTTTGTAGAATATTAATTTTAAATATTTTATATATATATATATGTAATATTTAGAATAAGTTACAAAACTACAGCTTGACAAAAATGATGGTCATGTGCACAAGCGGCAAAAGTTTAACTCATACTTTTGTGTGAGATGGAACGATGTGCAGAGTTATATATGCTAAGCTTGGCATATGGTTGAGTATATGCATTTTTTTATGTGATTGGAATGAGACATCCCAAACTGGCAGGAAAGAGTGGCATGATCTTTTCCTGCATTAATAGACTTCCATCTCTAAAATGACCAATTTCTCTAATGTTTGATATCTTCAACATTAGAGAAACAACATTCTCTTCAGTTTAAAATATTGCAGTGTTCCAAATGACATGTTGACAACATTTATTCAAATGTTCTTTTTCTGTATTGGGACAAAAGGATAGAACAATGATGGAAAATAAATAATACACATAAATTTTGATACATTCAAAATTTTACTGGTACATGATAAATTTTATAGAAACTTTTTACTTTATTTGATTTTGTCCTTATTTATCTTAAACATAAATACATTTAAACTCATTTATATGTCATAGATAATATAAATAAAATCTACATCTACAAAGTGAATATCTGTATTTTACTCTAGTTTAAATGCTGATTAGTCTAAATAAAATCAGCATCAGCATATATAGCAAATCAAAATATCTATATTGCTTGATTTTCCTAATTCAAGTATTAAAAAGATTCTGAATTTTCCATCATTGAAATAAAGACTGCTGGTCTCCTAGCATAAAGGCTTTCCTAATTAAGCCTTTTGATTACAGTTTGTCTTGAAATTCTCCTTGCAATGGCTTAAGAGAGTTCAGAAACAAATTGAGAATGGGGCTTTATACCTGTGATGCTTAATAGTTATAGTAGTTATTTGCAGGTAGCAGTCATTTTGAAGTCTTATGTCACAAGGATGTCTTTCAATAGCCCTTCCAACAAATGTCTCTTGTATTCTGAACAGTTTCATTAGTCTGATATCACCATTCTTGGCATATTCAGCTTCTTATCTTTATCAGCTTGACTCAATCCCATCTTAAACCAATTAACAGCATATGAGTATAAAGAATCAGCTAAACAATATCTATTAGGCATTTTCTAAGATTTGGATATTCAAGAATTGAGGTAAATTTCCAAAAATTAAAAACAATTAAATCTAACAGTAAACTTTAACAGCAATTTCAGACTTGCATATTCAACATGCTTTAAGTACTTCTTTATGACATTTCAGATTTTATATTTTAATTTAATAAAAAAAAATCAAAATAAGGAAAACTAATTTTCAACCCTCTGTTTTTATCTTGCCACTGACTATTTCTATTTGTTCTAAATATTAATCCCTTCACTGCCATTGATATTTATAGAAATCAAAACAAAATGGGTTAAAAAAGGGTTAAAAAACTTAATCCTGATTTTATTAATCCAGCTATTATGAATCAATTTCTTCATATCAATTTAGGAACCACCATCAAAAGTAGACATGAAAATGGCTACTTTTGATGATAGTTCCTAAATTATTTCAATTGTTAAATATTTTTTTAAATTACATCTTTACAAACATTGTTTTGAATGGAACTGCTTAGTAGAATCTTTTTTTTTTTTCAAATCATATCTTATCAATTTTGTTGTCAATATATCAAAAGATATTCCAGTTTTGGGATGAGAGAAATGATATTTTCGAAATTTTAAATAAAAATCAAAAATTTTTTAAGTGAACTATAAAATGCTTAAAAATAAAAAGATATTGTAAATAGGAAAATATTGATCAATTCTGTTAAAATAAACAAAAATATGTCTTAACTGTTCATTTTTTACTTCAATGCCACCAAAATTTAGGAGAAAATTATTGCTTTACATTAGCTATTCATTTCCCAAGAAATTGCAGACAATCCTATTTTATTCTTTGGTGTGTGATATTGGATGGGTTGCTATAATAAACCATCTGCTGTCCAATTAGATGCAACATAAAGAACATTACAGCTGTTTATGTATGAAATGAGACAATTTTTATATATGTTAGGATTTCTTCATATAAATTTAAAAATTATATGAAGAAATTGTACAAATGATGTAAGAACATATTAGTGAATATGAAATATTAATAAAAAACAGCAAAATTTCATTGAATTTATATAATTTTTTAATAATTATATAATTTCATTCAACAAAAGTTATATAATTTTTGTTTTTTTTTATAAATAATTTCTGCAAATTTTGGCTAAATTTCTTCATTCGTGGTTTGTTTGCTCAGAGAAAATAACAACCTTCTAAAAATACCAATCATTTCATTAGATTTTTTTTTAAATATGAAATCTTAACAAAGTTTTCCATGATTTCATATATGGAACAAAAAGTTGTGAAAAAATAAAATTCCCAAAAAATTCTTACATTATTAGAAAGAGTGAAAAATGCTATAAACTGCATATTTAGATAAATACCAACAGCTCTAAGACAGGAAACAGCAAGCTTTAATAAAAGTTCAATATACAGTAGTAGCACTTTCAATTAAAATATAATCCTCATCAGCTACTAAAATTAACAAAATATATAAGAATTCTATAGAACGCCCAAATTCTAATTTCTAAATTTTATACTTTGATAGAAGATAGACTGCAAGAGATAGACTGGATAACGCACTAAGCACTAAAACATGGATATAAGATGAGTACCATCAATAAGCTTCTTAAAGATATTACTAGGACTAAACATACTGACAATAGTAATAGACAAACGGATGATAGGCTAGTGTATATGATGGATATTAATTCCATCTCATTGAAATTTAAGAGGAAACTGGAGAAACTTTCTGGCCAAAAAATCATCTTTAACAGAAGAAATACACTATTCAACTGTATCAGGAATGACAAGGATAGGATTAACGACACATTTCTCTGGAATATATCAGATCCCTTTCTATGATAACAATACGAATACCAGTGCGAACTATATCGGTTATACAGCACGTTCCCTAAAGAGGCAGATCCAGGAACATAAAAAAGACGTAGAGAATAAAGCTACTACTACTGCTTTAGCGCAACGTGCACTTACATCTGACTTGCAGGTTGATTGAACTAACAGTAAATTGTTGCATAGAGAACAAGACCCTAAGAGAGGGAGGATTGCAGAAATGGTGGCGATCTACACCAACCGAAGCAAGAGATGTAAACCAATTAATAAGTTGAATCCTGCCTCAATAAGTAATGCTTGGAAATGGTGTAATATTTCCAGAAATTAACGAATAGTTAAGCACAGGTTTTTGAGAATACTCGGACTCCGCAGCAATATTTTAGCCAGTGAATATTTAGTCATTCATCCTCTACGACGCAATATGTTGTTAAGTTGTAATTATAATTTTAATGTTTTCTTATTATAAATTTACTTGATATAATCCCATGAAACATTTGACTCGTGTTGCTAATAGCAACATTTTAAAGTCAAAATTTAGAAATTAGAATTTGGGCGTTCTACAGAATTCTTGTATATTTCATTAATTTTAGTAGCTGATGAGGATTATATTTTAATCAAAAGTGCTACTACTGTATCTCGAACTTTTATTAAAGCTTGCTGTTTCCTGCCTCAGAGCTGTTGGTATTTATCTAACAGGAATTTATGTTTTAAATATTCAATTTAATTTATAAAAATGATAACTTAGTCTCAAAACACTTACCTTTCTGCCAAATCATCTAAATGTTGTCCTAATGCAATGACATTATAGCTATTCCTTCTAGCTGTTGCATATATACGTCCTCTTTTCATCCGACTACAAAAACTACATATAGAAGTGCATTCTTCCATAGAAATAGCTTGTTTCATGATTGCTAAATAACAATTCAATATCAAGGTTCATTTTTATGTCTAGTTTTATAAACAAAATTATTTTTAAGTTAATTTTTACCTTGTTGTTCATAATAGTAAGGAACTTCTAAAGATGCTAAATATGATTTTAAAGGACTGGGATCATAGGCAGAACTACCAGGATCAACAGTAACAGCACCCAATTCAAAATTTACACCCTACAATTTAATTTTAAAAATATTAAAAATAAAATTATAACACTTATAAAAGAAAATTTATAATTTTATTATATTTAGTTTTATCTTTATAATTTTAATTAAAATATATTGTCTTTTCAAAGTAATGAAAATACAAAATTTATCTTGTCAAGTGCAGGTGCTATACTCCTGAAAAGTACTGCAGTTAGAAAGAAGATTAAGGGAAAACAGTGAAAATAGCATCAAATGTCTAAAAATACACAGTAAACTTTTATTTTTTATTAATACAACTTAATCGTAATTGCAAAGTTAGTTTCAGATGGAGAATTCATTCATATTTAGAAGTCACACTACTGATACTGCACTTTCTCTACATGCAAATCTATCACTTTTATTTCTTCTTTTCCAATATCATAATTTTTTTATATTTTCATGTTCATTTATAATATACATTTAGAAGTCATAATAAAAAAGAATTGCATCAACAGAGTAACCATAATAAAGATAAAATTTTATCTTTATTATGATCTCTAAATTTGTGTAATGTAATTATCTTCAAAATATTTCAAAAACAAATCCAAAATATACTCAGAAAAAATAAAGACAAAATTGAGACTCTCTTGTCCAAGGCCATTTGACATATTGCTAAAGAGCATAAGGATCGTTGCTAATGTGTACAAAACTGTGTTGCTCATTGAATGTTTTAATAATTCCTCTATAAAGAGGAATTACTGAAACATCCAATAAGCAACACAGTTTGATTATGATAAGTGTATCAATTGATATCAAATATAAACTGTATATTTGAATTGTATACATTATTACTGCGAGAACTGAATTTATATCTTCTTCAATGATGCACTCGTTGCTATTCTCACTATAGCCTAAGATAGTATTTCTCAACCATTTTGTTGCTGCGACACACTTTTGACATATTGACATTAGATATTGAGAAAAAAAATTCCATTGGAGGCTAAAGATATAATTTTAAAATGGTATTTTTAATTTTTTTAATTATATGAAAAATAAAAAAATTTCCAAAATCAGAAAGTTTGTCTAGGAAAAACTTCATCAAAACATTTCAAATCCATTTTCAGAATGTAAATGGGAGCAAAATATTTATGAAAATTTGTCCCAAAATGGTGAATTATGGAATAAAAAAATTTTTAAAATTTTTCCAAATATTTTTAAAATTTATATATTATTATTATTATTAGAAATAATAACAAAATTATTAATATAAATTCAATTTTCTATTATTTTATTACAATTTATAATAATATTTTATGAGAATTTTGTCAGTATTTTTATTGGTGATGAGAAGTTAACAAAATGGGGCATCAATTATGGTGGGAAATGGAGCTAGGTCAAATTATGCAGGAAATTTCTGGATATAAAGAAAAATTAGATGGAATATTCTGCTTGATTATTTAGAATTATATTGCTTTTGTAATATTTTTTGTAAAATAGCATCACAAGAATAAATATTTGAATCGTATACAAGTATTTATTTTTGTATAATTTTATACCACTTCTTACAATATTTTATTAAAGAAATCAATATGTTATTTTTTTCTTTTATATGAAGTTTACATTATTGTGATAGTTTATTTTATTAATTTGCTTCTGAATAAATAATAAATGAAATAAAATATACTTTGTATTTCTAGAAAATATGAAAAAATTATCTTTTTTTAATTTTATAAATAAATGAGAAAATAATCTTTAGTTCATAGAATGACCAAATAACATAAAAAAGCACTGATATACAAAGTGAAAAGCTAATAGGATAAAACTTAAATTGCAGCATTCTCAAAGGTCAGAGGTCAAATACCTGTTTTGGAAACAATAGGCATATATTTATCTTTCAATCACTATTAGAACATCTTTCAACCACTAGATGAATAAACAGTTCAAATAAAAACAAAAAATTCATAAAAATCTACAAATAAAATAATATTTCATAAAAATCAATGCATAAAATAAAGAAAATACAGGAAAAAAAGAGCAGAAATAGATTCAATCAAATGGATGAACTTTTAAAATACAAAATTTTATTCCCCATATTGGCAAAAAGGAAATATTTTTGGATATAAATAATGTGAAAAATTGTTTATAAACAAATTTAGTGAATTTTAACATTGAAATATCTCAATGTCTACAATCATTAATAGAATGAGCATTGAAATGTTTTGATAGTCTGCTACTGATATGCTAAAGATATAAAAATTTTGTGGCACACTAAATCACTAATACACATTTACAAACAGAAAGTTATTTCTGTTGGATATGTCAGCCTGACACCAAGAGCAGTTTATTCCATGGTACTCCAGCACAGAGAAAATGTCAGGTGGTTGTTTCGGCACGTGGATCAGTGACGCTGAGGTCCAGGATCAGTGATTGACTTCAACTACTTATTTAAAGACAATAACTAATATTTATTTAACATAAATATATATATGAAGTAATTAAAAACAATATATATATATGAAAAGCAGTTAACAAGCAGTCAAGAGATATATATATGATTTAACAATTAAAACTACAGTAGCGATTCCGGTGCATCGAGAGAGATGAGATGAAATGAGAGAGCCTGTCCTTCCCGCACATACCTGAGAGTTTCATTAATCCATCTTGAATTAATCCATACACTAATATTAAATGTTTAAATATTCACAAAAGTCCATTGTGCATAGTTCATTAAACAGTTCCACATATTCGTCATCCATCAATCGCCATGTTGTCTTCATCGGCTCATCGCTGTCGTCTCCCCAACGGGACGAGTTGTTTTCCCGTTGCTTAACCTTACAT
>WUQG02427713.1:0-14590 GCA_011317285.2 Androctonus mauritanicus | reverse complement strand
CAGTATCAACGCTTACAGCTAATCCCAACTCTTCTCTAAGCACTATCGCCCGTTTGAAAGGTTATTCCTCACTCATAGTTATTAATACTTCCTCTTTCTGAAATGTTAATCGAGGACGGCCAGTAGACTTCATAGGGAATAATGTTCCTGTCTCTGTATGTTGTTAATATATTCTATATATCTTTCTTTCGCTAAGTTGCAATACTTTCGATAGCTCGCTGACTATTATTCCTGTTTGCCTATTTTGAATTATTAATTGTTTGGTGGATAACGGTATATTTATTTATTTATTTCAATACATCCCGGATATATTTCAAATATCCTACGAAAGACCCCCCAAAACAACACCCAATAACACAAACTTTTATTCAGATTGCCAAAGAATTAAAATTCGCTACCGCTCTAGAAAATAATTCGCTGTGAGCTTTTGTTGTTCTATATTTCTTGATAAATAACAGGTGATGCCTACGTAACCGTCTAGTAGGAACCAAAAATTTTATATTACTAGGATCCAAAGTACTATCAATAAATTTACCAATGTACAACAAATCATGCCTAACTAAACAATTCTGGAAGCTCGGAAATTCCACAGAACTCTTATTACCCTGCAATTGGTTGAGTCGAGATATCCTTCTCTGCATAAACTCCACCAGACTATTATATTCTTCTACCAATTTTCTAAAGATTGATTTAGGCGCACAAGCATAAATGCAAATACCATAGGAAATTGATGATTCGAAAGCTGCATGAAACCAAGCCTTAAGAGCTATTGTATTTTTCACATCTTGCAAATATCTTCGAGTAAAGCCCATCTTTTGTTTCAGTTTATTCCTCAGTACTTCAATGTGCCAATGATATGATAATCTTGGGTCCAAAATAACACCCAAGTCTTTATGATAAAACGCTGGATTTACTATTGAATGATGTTTATAAAGGCTTATCCCTTCTCTAGAACAATTATATAAAGAGAAAATCATATATACCGTTTTTTCAGTATTTATATCCAAATTTCTATTATTTAACCAACTTATTATCTGTTTTGCATCTTTCATCAATTCTTCTTTATCAGTATTACACAATTTTAGATCGTCGGCATAACCAATTAATTTAGAACTCCATGACAAATTGAATAAGGGATTTAAATAAATTACAAAAAGCAACGCACTCAAGGCCGAACCCTGAGGAATACCCATTCCACCATCAAATTCCTCTGAGATCTTACCATCGTAATATGTATGATATCTTCGAAGTCCTAAATATTTTAATATCCAATTTACCAATATATAGTCTACTGAGAAATCTTCATTTAATACCTGGGACAAAATATCGATGCTTACGTTATCATAAGCACTTTTTATATCAAGAAAAATAACATGAGTTTCTTTCCTGTGTTCAAAGTTAGCGTATATCAAAGTTGTGAATTCTATTAAATTTGTTATTGTAGATCTATGCTGAATAGCAAAATGTTGGCTTCTATGTATATTATTTTTGACTTTAAATTGAATATGTCGCAGAAAGGTTTTCTCAAAAATACGAAATAATACATTCGTGTTGCATATCGGTCTATATGATTTTGCATCAAGCAAATTTTTACCTGTTTTCGCTGTTGGAATAATTCTAATTAGGCACCATTCAATTGGAATGTAATTCCACTCTAAAGTTTTTTGAAATAAAAATAATACATGATTTAAAATACTCGGGATCAACTTCTGAAAAAAAATCATTGGGATTCCATTTGGACCCCTAGAGAATTTGTTTTTACATTTTAATGCATTAATAAGTTCCTCGGGTTTAATAAAATATTTACCTTTCGTAAATTTATTATGATTTTTCATACTCGACCCAGCAAATCTATTCTTCATGTAATTGCTAATGTCAGTAAATAAACTATCAGATAATTCACCTCTTTTCCCCGAACTTCTATATGTGATTGTCTTTAAAGCCCTCCAAATATTACGATTACTTGTTCTATTTTGATTAATTTTAACCTCAATATAATTCCTTTTATCCACTCGAATGGCCTTTAAAAATAGCTTCTTACAAATCCCAGCATTATACTTATCTGTATATGATCCATATTTCTTCCACCTCCTCCAAAATTTAAAATAATTAGTTTTTAATTCTCTAGACTTGGAAGTCATCCATCTTACACTACCTTCCCTACTTCTAATCTCTGGAACATACTTATCTATAATTATTCTGAAATACTTATACAACTCAGAATAGAATCTATCTAAATTATTAGAAGAAGCGTATAAGTCTTGCCATTGAAATTGTGCCATATCTTCTATTACTAGAGACCAATTCACTTTTCGCCAATTTTTATTTTTTTGTATTCCCCTACTCATTTGGCTAGATATTATCTTAAACTCAAAAACACAAACTATCGCCTGATGATCCGAATCAAAACCTTCTGTTTTTTCTGCAAACGAGGCTGGTAAAGATGTAAAAATCAAATCCAAAAACTTATCCAATCGAGTTGGAAATTGAATTATTTGTAGCAAGTTAAAAGCCAAATAAATTTCATCCATAAATAATCGCTGACATCTAAGAAGATGAGAATATCTAGGGATAAAATCTGACCATTCGATATTATTATAATTAAAGTCTCCACAGATTATAGTATCCCAAGAATAATGTTTAACTATTGTCTGTTTGAGAATCTTTATCAATTCACAATGATCCTCTTGAGAGAAATCAGGAGCCAGATAAATACATGCCACTATTAAATTATATTGAACTATTTTAACTATTATAAGAGCATCCTTATATGATACTAGGGGAAAGCTGGTTAAGGAAAAACCTCTAACACCAATAGAGGCTCCACCGCCCCTTTTCTCTGTTCTGTGGACCTCATATAACTTGTAAATATGGGATTCATACAAAGCGTACAGGTCCACATCCCTTTCATTACACCATGTCTCTGTTAGACAAAAAATGTCATAGCCCATAGATAAAAGCTCCTCTAATTTAGAAATTTTGTTTCTTATTGATCTAGCATTTTGATAAAATAAGAAACCATTAGCAGTTGAACCATTCGTCAATAGATGTGGTAGTTGCTAAGAAACGTTAGTCTCCTCGTCTCGCTGAAATTGTACTGTAATTTTTCCATTATTCGGAACCATATCATTATTCAAACTCTCAATATTATCACTTCTCCTAGACATCACGTTAATATCAGTTGAAGTCACACTATCCGTTTGATTATTAAAAATTTTCCGTCTACTGTCATTCATTACATAAAATCTTCGCACCAATACTCCATCCGGCCAAAAATCAGAGTTTAGAAAAATTTTTGCTTTTTCAGCTTCCACTGAGACACAAAAGGAAGCATAGAAAGGAAATCTCGTTTTACATTTATATACTCTAACTCCCTCACTTTCTATATAATTCTGCGAGATATAATGAAGAATATCCGATATCTGAGTGTCTGGATGTAGTCTAGTCACAAAGATCTTTTCGAATCTCATTATTGGCCTTACTGAACGTAATATACAATCCGCATGAGAGCTTGACACCGCCGTATCTCGAAACCTCAACAACTCCTCCTCCATTTCATCTCGTTTTTTTGCCATTTTAGTCACTTCAGCATATGACAAATCAGCATTAACCTTTAACTGTCCTTTATTATTAACTTTCTCACTATGTTTATTACCCGATGAATAATTCTGATTAGCATAATTTTCACATGATCCATCCTTATATTTAATATTATCTCTCATATCGGTTGCCCCCTCGGACACATTATTCACCTTAGACTGAATTAATCTTTTTACTCGAAAATCATCAGTCTCTATCCGCTGTATATCTTTAAGTGCAGTTTGAATGGTTTGCTGACCCTGTTCCAAAACTCTCAACCTTGTTTCCAAATTTCCTATCCTTTCCGAAAGACCATTAATTGTATTAATTAAATATTTAAATTGGCTATCTATTTCATCTAAATACATTGTGACTACTTTTTCGTTATTCATCTTATGATTCGCATTAATCACACCTCGCATAAGGTTCACCATATCATCTACCATAAAACCTTTAAATTTTGACAATTCTACCTGTAAAATCCCTCGAAGTTTGCTTTCAAATATGTCCTTTTCTTCATCCTTTCTATCCAAAGTTTGAGCTTTACAATTATCTTCATTTACACATTTATCACACTTCCAAGATTGTCTTGTTAAATCGTTCATTTTACGAAAGCGATGAATAGGTATCCCGACACAAACTGGATGATATTTGTGTTGACTTATTAAACTACACTGAATGAAATCCTCATTATGAACAAACTCCTTTTGACAACTCTTACAACAATAAACACCATTTTCCACCAGCGCCATCTAAATTTCTCCATATCATCTACCATACTTTGGCATAGGATTGATTTATAGATATTTCAAACAAATTTCCTCTCAAAAAGTACCATAGGCCTGGTTTCATTTTTTATATTCAATCATATTAGATACGTTATAATAGTCTATACCGCGGCTCCACATCTCATCCGATCCAGATCGATTCTTCGATAAAAATCGAAGAATCGATTTAGATTAAATACTGGTATATTTTCAGTAGATCAAAAAAATGTTTTAAAATTCCTAAATGAAATGAAAAATGGTCATTTCCGAAGACATAAAGTGGAAAAAATAAAAGATCATTAGGTAGCGGACTATTTAAAGTTCTGATATTTCATCATTTCCATCCAGACGAAAAATCTTTTGCCCGTTATTAATTACAGAATCAGCAAAATTAAAAAATCTTTCCTAGTTGGAGCTTGGAAAAACGATAACGTATTCAATAGTTAATATATTAACGTTGTTTTTAAAAGTCTTTTTTTAGGGGTTGACTAAAAGACTTTCTTATATTCATTTATTTATTTACCTATTAGTAGATAAGCCAATAAATATAAAATTACTCTGGCGGTTATAAGTGCCGCCTTAAAAGCCTATTGGATGGCCAGTTCGACACCGCTGATACGCAGATTTGAAAATTTGAATTCCATACGCTAAGGTAAAAAAAAACGATCATCTATCTATATTTCGAACGTCCCGCCATGTTTTTGTTCTTTATGTATTTTGTGAACGCTTCCACCGACAAATAGACAAAGTAAATTACGTAAGAACAACGTTATAAAAACGTGTTTAAAAAATCCTTTCGAATGGTTATAATTATCACACACGTCCTCCAAATAATTTTCGAGATATTGGCATTAAACAATAATAATATTTTCCCAACGGCCACCATTCTCATTTCGAACCACAGTATCTGGTAACGAGACAGCTATCACCCTCAAAATTAATACAAATATAAACTGAAGTAATATAGAATGATCTCTCAAAATTGAAATGTTCTGCCATATTTGGTTCTCTAGATAGATATATATATGTATAGATGACAGACGGATATACGCATTTACTTTTTTATAAAAAGTGAATGCGTATATCCACTTTTTATAAAAAGCCACTTAACAATTGTTTGAAAAAAAGAAGGCGGAATATTGTTTGCCCTTTGGTGAACAGCGCAATAAAGCTATAAAAAATAATCGACGATTATAATATTTTTGTCCAATTTACAAATAAAAACAATTTTTATCTGCCATCTGAAAATATGCGATGTTTTTTATTAAAGACAAATTAAGTGAATTTTTAATTTATAAAAAAACATTTAGAAATTTTGAAACGGTAATACTGTATAAATATCCAAGCCTAACGTAAAGTTCCGATTCTAACGTTTCCATTTTTTTCTTAACATTAATAAAAATAACAATTTACATCATCTAGAACGCCGTGATTTTTTTTGAATCTGATATTTCTAAATTAAAAAAAAAAAGATTTTGTTAAAGAAAATTTTTCTCAGCGTTGGTAATGATTTTCGTTCGAAATAAGAACTTTAACCATTAAAAAAGAGAGAGAGAGAGAATAGTACTCGTTTTAATTGATGATAAATGAAATTCTGGAGTATCCATCATTTACAGAAATGGTCGTCTTCTGTAACATAAAGTGAATTGGTACAGAATATTGTCTCGAAGCGCAATTTCTTTTTTTATCATTCTTGGTCTCTCACTTAATGACATCAATTACTGCATCTACCGTAATGACAAGTTGTTCTCTAGTAACTGGACAACTAGAAATTGCCGAACGATGTTTCTACTCGCTTGTCGATAATAGATATCTGTCGGAAGTCCTTAAGTGTTTCCCGCATCATTATGGTTGATCCCTTATTTTTTATAGACTTAAAACTTCTTTATTTCCAACTCCAATAAATGAATATTTATAAAGTTTTAACCGGATTTACGCCAATCGTTTCGATTTCTAGAATTTCGTCTATTTTTAAATATGGCCGGAGATATTAAGTTGTCGGCATCTGGTATAAAATTTATTATGGGAGAGTTTTATTTTTAGAATGTCCCTATTGTAAATTTAAATATTTATATAGTAGTAAATCTACTTCTAAATAAATATTCGTTAGATAAAAGATTTTCGACCGAAGAAACTTTTCTCAAACAAGACGGTAATGGCCGATAGGAAATGTCAGCGTAACTGTTCGAATAGCGGAATCTGATTATAGTCTTTTTCTTTAACTGGCCACGCTATGTTGGGTACTCCATGTAGCGTGAAGACTCATTCGAAGTATGGTACTGGCACAGAATGAGTAATCTTTGGTTAAGATCCTTTAGTATTGGCTAAAATGGTAATTTTTCCATCCAGCTGTTTAGAGTGAAAGGAATATGGTAATAAAACTAGTGAATGGACGAAATTATTTACTGTATTCTTTTATGTTTTTAGTACCACTTAACGGCTTAAATAATAATTATTGTTACCTTATTGTTTACCCCAGCCATCTCATTAATGTTTTGGAACTTAATAACAATACCGGTGCCGCGCTTTCCACGGATAATTATTTTAGCCGGCCCGACTGGTTAACCAGGCGGATGATAAAATTATCATCATTTCCGAATATCAGTTGATTCCAAAACTGGTAAGGTTGGGATTTTCTAAAGATTTAGTCGGAAGTCGATTGGCTTTTTTTAGGCAGTTTTGCTTTGGCCAAAAAACTGCAGGACTCGGCAAAATACTTTCGTCAACCCAACCTGTCTTCGACCTGACAAAATTGACAGAAGGTTGCAGCCGATCGGAATGCGGTTATTGTTACTACGGCATGGCACCATTATAACTTTGCCAGCGCCGACAAAACTTTTAATCATTCGTTTAGCCGTGAATTTCGATTGATATATTATTTTCTTCTCCACCGTTTCCTTGGGCTTTCCATAAACTGTAATTCTGTTATTTAAAAAATATTTAATTAAAGTAGAAGTTGTTATTATCCGTAGTCAATTCGTTCTTACTAATTAGTAGTTTGAGCGTCTTCTAGAAAATTCCTAACCAATTTTCCTTTCTTCGAGAAAAATAGCTATTTTAAAATGTATCTAGTAGATTTTAGTGGAGATGAATCGTAAAATAATTATCGTATTAATAACTATTAGTCGCGCTATTATTTAGTGCGTGTTTTTATTAATTATCGAAATGTTTACCGATTCTCTAATTGAAATTTTGTTTAAACTAAACGCATCGTTACTTAGGCGTTTACAACATAATTAAACGTTAAAATAATTTAGTTATCAACCATCGAATAAATTCATTTAAACGCTTACATAAATTGTTGAGGAAAATAAACCTTTTAATAGTTTCGATATATTTCGTTAGTAAATTCTGCTGGATGTACAGAAAACTTATTTTTCTTTTTTAATTTTAATGATTAAATCCTCCATAACTAATTAAGAAAATTCAATGCATAAAATTTCCTTATCAGTTAAAATAAGTCGACGCGCATGTTTTTTTTTTCTTTCTTTTGGTAAATGAGAAAATGTTAGAGGTTCTTAAAAAGGAAAACGTAATTGTACGCTTTGACCCAACTTCCAAAAGTAAGTTTATTAAAGAAAAACCTTTGATAAACAAAATTTTTAAAATTAGAAAGTTTAATTCAAAATTTTGTTAAAGTTTGGGGCTTGTTTTATTGCCAATGACAGGCAGCGGGCGCTTTAAATTTAAACAACAATTTGGCCAGAAAGAAGTACGGAAAATTAAGAGAATCTTTAATTTCGGGAAGAAAAGCATTTCCCATTATTATTATTAATCCAGATGTTGTGTTCAGCAATTTTAAATTTTGTTCTCTTTCTCTTAAAATGTTCGCTGGAAAAGATTTAACTCTGTAGTGGATTTTAGAATAGAATACTTTAATCGGATCCTAGTTAGATGGCCTTAATAAATTCGGACGGATTAATGGTACTTTCATAAAGTAAAAATTCCAGCAAAAAATTTAAATCGAATATAATAATGCAGTTAATACACTCGCCAGATTTTCATTTTATTTTATAATAAAACGTTGCGAAAGTTTAAAAAACGAGAAAAATATTTTTCTTGGTGCACTGATTTGTTTTGTATCTATTGACAAGTAAGTTATCGCATTCAGTTCCGAAGTTACCTGGCTGTGTAGATTATCCTACATGTTATAAATTTTCTAAGCCGAGTGAGTGCCGAATGGTTATCAGATCTTTAGAGTAGACGGAGATAAAATATTGAAAGAAAACACCAAGTTACTGGTTGTATGAACAATCTATAGAAATAACATTGTCCAAGGAAACCAAGAAAAAGCCAGCTGATATAAAAAAATAAACACGACTATAAAACAAACCATCCTTCAGCTTCGATTTTCTTTTTTTCCTTTTCTCGTTTGATGAAATATTCGGGCAGACTTTTATAAATGGATATCAGTGAAAAATTAATTTTCTGTATAAATTGTTCGTTCTTTAATGATCATTCATTAAATCACTCGATACTTACCATAGCCTAATAAAAATAAAATTTATCTGGAAGAGCAAAAATAAGAGACTTATTTCATTACATTGAAAATGATAAAGTTAAGAAGGGAAATTTTAATTTTGAAATAGAAAACATTTGGAGAGTTTTTCAATATTTTTTAGTAAGATGGCTGGATGTGGAAGACTTAAAATAACAATAACATTTCGTTTTGAGTGAATGGCTCTTTCTTTTGAAACTGTGGATTTTAAAACTCTTTTCTTTCGAAATTGTTGATATATCTTTATTAAGTAAACTTATGGTTAATAAATCATTAAAAGACATTAATTAGGTTGGTATTACACGGCTGGCATCCAGTTTATTACGGACGCATTTTTATACCGAATTTTCTATTAATAGAGTTTAACATTTATTATAGGTATATAAATTATCGTTATAGGAAGTAAATGACGGCGATTAAAGTTAATTTTTCTATGGCCATTGGTCGTCGTAATAAATGGTTTACCTCGCCTGTTGTTCCAGCTTTGGTTTCCTGTTATCGACGGCCACTCTCCATCTTTCCTTTTTTTGTGCAGTTCGGCATTTAACTGCCTACAGTATTTTGAAAAATACAGTTAGGCGCAAACTCAAACCATATATCTCTGTGGAGAGCTATCGACCCCATCTAGCATTTACGTGGCAGACTGGGTTACAAAATCCATCCCATCGTAAATTTTAAATATGTATAATTCGTGTTAATATTTCTTCAGGTTTTTTTATCTCATTTGTCAAATTTATTTATACTGGGTGATAGTTTTTAAATATTTAAACCAATTAATAATATATTAGGAAGAATAAAAGAAAGAACAATTACGTTACACTCCCTTTCTACCAAGATTTTCCCTAATCATTTAATAAGAGGAAATAAAATGGACATACTTTACACTAGATGGTTTTAGCACCTAATAAAAATTCATTACGGCTAAAAATATCGGATTAGACAATTTAATATTTCTAGATTAAAGAATAAGCAGAGAAGAAACTTCGTCAACTGTTAGCCTTATTATAAAAATGATTAAATTATGGTGTCACTATTATTACATTTATGATTCCGATTCCTTTGGAATAATGTGCGAAACTTTGATGGAAATTTTCCAAGTAAAACTGTTTGTTTTGTTGCCACAGCTATATTTTTAATAAGATTTGAAAAAGAGGAATTGGGAAACGCTTAATAAGATAACTCAGGCTATTGTTTACCGAGGTTCCCTGTATAAATTATGGTATTAGTATGTATACCACCATATTTTATTTTACCCATTTTATAAAATTCGTAAATTTATTTATGATGGTTTAATTAGAAATAATGCTGGTTCTTATCACCGATCGACTTTAATCAAAATTTTCTTCCCAAAGAAAACAACAACAGCAATTATTGGTTTTCGATACCAAGTTTATTTTATAGCCAAAGTTTTTAAAACAAAATGCTTTGTTGGAGAATTCGTTAAATGATAACTTTAATTTTTGATAGGCTTTAGAATTATTTTTTCTTGTATATATTAAAAAGTATAGAATAGAATTTTTCTATAAAATTCTTATTATTTAATAAATTTAAAAATCTTGATTTATAATTTAATAGCGCTAGTAATGGCCAATTACCATCATTTAAATGCTATTTTTTCTCGCTGTCGATCTTAAGCTTAATTTTATTTACCGGGGGAGCGTGATGAGTCTTCAGTTTTGACCGATGAGTGCACAGATTTTAAATATTAATGGTTGACTATTAACCGACTAATTTCATCGATTAAAATCACAATTAACCTTTATAATACTTTACTCTCATTGGTTGGGACTGTAAGTCATTTATACGCCACTTATAAACAATGTTACGCTAAATTAATTACACCAGTTATGGAAACAGGTCCAGTAGCTAAGCTCTTATTATTACGTGATAAAATAATTCAAAAATCTGATAAATTTTGACACATAATAAACCGAGTTACTTATATGAAAATGTATGTCTGTTGCCTTCATTAAAATATTTATCATACAGTAACTTAAATTATTTTGTTCTTTGTATTTAACTAATATCATAAAATATTTAAGAGATTTGTTCGTAAATAGGTAAGAGAAAAAGTTTCATTGGTGTAAATGACTAAGATACGGAATTCGTTCATTAATAGTATTTTATACAGTTTGCTTTTAATGGAAAAATTTCTGAAAACTTCAAAGTACGGAAAGTCCTTTTCAAAAACCATAACAAAACTAAAAACTACTTTAAATTAAATTGCAAAATCGCATGGCGGGATGCGTCCTATAACTTAATGAATCATAACAGTCGGAAGGAAGAAGAAAAAATAAAAATACCGTCTTTTCCATTAAAGACTAAGATCATTTGTTCTGCTATTCCAGTTTAATGAATGCCGCAGAAATATATATTTTTTTTCATATTTTTAATAACACGAAAAATATGTTTCCTTAGATAGCCTCTTAATCGATACTGGATAGTTTCTGATTGGTCGGATCAAATCAGATATCCCGCATCAAGGTTTCCATTTCATTTTGAATATTAATTTCTCAAATTTTAAGAATAATTTACAAAATTAAATTTATTTGATAAATGGAATTACCGTTTTAAATACCGATCGGAAAGAAAAAGTAAATTTACATTACGCTGTATTTTCTAGGTAGTTTTTACTTGTTTAGAGCATTCCAAAAACTCGGATATCTCGAATCAGTGACGAAAGTTTAGACAAGCAAAAGTTGTCTGACTATAAGGTTTTTGGCGATTGGTTCCCGAGTGTAACAGTGGTATTGAATTTTTGAACTGGTTGCTGAGAAAATTGATGTCACATCCTCTCAAATCCGACAAGTCGAAATATTTCTGCCAGAAATATATAAATATTTCGACCAATGAATTAATTTAATGACTGCTTCTAATATCCCAGGGTAATGAAATTTTGATGGTGCATGAATTTTTTGAATTTTTTTATATTTATTTAAAAAATGTCGAAAAATTCGATATAACATTTACCGTTTATGAAGTCCGAATTCGTTCGAAATTGCTTACAGGTGCTCTACTCAAAATATGTAAATAGATTATCTTAAACGTTATCTATTTTTAATTAAGTTCTATCGTAGTTATCGATATTAATCGAATATTGAATTTGGATCGACATTTTATATCTTTTCATTAGTATCGATTGGAAATCGACAGACAATCAAAAAAAATCCGACTCTAGGCTAGTTTCGACAGAATAACTGCTACTATTATTGATCTTCATCTAAAATTTGAGTTTGAACGGACCTCTTTAGCAAAACTTAGGCTGTTAGGGAGGACAAATGGGTGAGTTGGATCTCTTTTTTATAAAGCATTGTGTGAAATATATAAAAGTCTATATTTATATTAATCCTTACTTATATTGTGTGGGGATTTAAAGCACGTGTTTTAGATATAAATCTTCTTTCCAACACGGCACTTTCCTTAATTCGTTTATGCTTTTAAAATTTCTTTACATACTTTTATATGTCTTAAGTCTATTTTCAACTATACAATTAAAAATATTTGATATTTATTTCGATCATCTTCAATCTGTCAATTTTTTTTTTTTTAAATGTTTCCGCTATATATAGGCCTCTTTATAGTTTAAGATCAGTTTCGACTCTTTTAGAAACAAAACAAAAGAAAGTAAAGAATAAAGATGGGCCAACCCACCAACTCGGAGTTAAACAACTACAATATGGCTTCCATTTTAAACCTATATTTTACCCACATAAAAAGTTTGGGCAAAATTTTTTAATGAATATTATCGATAGCATTCATTAAATTAGTTAATTTTGTCTTTTGAAATGATAAAAAAATATTATTAGTATTCTTCGAAGGTTTAATTTGGAAATCCGTTTAGAAAATACTAGGTCGAACTCACTTGTCAGCCAAAAAACAGACTGAATGTTTAATGAATACTGTACTTGGATAACGTTAGTTAAAAAAGGCCATATAAATACTGTATAGTGTAATAAAAATTGGCCAATGTTTCAAACTTTTATAGAAGATGTAGTCGGAAATTTTTTATTTTATCATCCGAGAGCCATTCATTTAAAATAAATGTATTAGCTGCATTTCTTTATTATTAATGCGTATTTTTGAAATGTGATTTTTCAAACGGAAACATCGATCACTCCAGGATAGAAATGAAAGGTAAACTGAAAATAAATAAATTAAAAACACATAAATTAATAATTGAGTATGAATGAAAACGAAAGCATTTATTACATATTAATATTTTAATTACATTTAAGTCTACTTCTATATATTCGCCATTGATCCAGAATTCCGTAGTTAATTCGTATCTAAATTTATTATTTTCGTAAAAGTTTGTATTATCGACTACGTACAAATACGCCGATATGCGGGCCTACCTAGTAACGTAAAATTGAATTTTATTGATAACCAGTTGTTGAAACATAAATTGAATAACGACAATGGTTTCGAGCCATCTTATTTTACCATCTTGCAAATATCAAACCGAGTGAAAGAATAATTTGAATAAAACTTGGCCAGGAAAAGCATTGGTACAATTGGCAATTTGGTCGCGCTTCTATATTTTGTTTTAAAAACCAACGCTTTTCTTGACGTCAAAATTCATTGGCTTCATAAATTGATTTTATTGATTCAAATTTACATTGTTCTTTAAACTTTAACGTAAACTAACAAAAAAAAAAATTCTATAAATATCACTCTAACGATGACTGTAATATTTTAATTATTATCTAGTTACACACTTGTCTTACGCTAGTAGGCCTAAGTTACGTTCGAAAATTAAATTTAATTTAGCCAATTTTTCAATTTAGGAAAGCATAAATTATGAAATTATTATTAAAACTGCATTATTACACTTTAATAATTTACTTATTAAAGTGTAAATAATATTTTATAAATTCACAACTAGATATACGAATGAGATGGAGTAAAATATTTTTTAATATTTACTCAAAAAAGAATACTAAATAAACTTTGATGATAGATATGCATAGAAAGCGCTTTTCTAAAATTTACTCGAAATACTATCTGAATAATTTTTGGAACATTTTTTATAATAATTTTTTTACATAAAAGGTAATGGAGTTTTAAAATTTATACGTTGACAACTCTCTTGTAGATCGTTAAGTTTATCTAGAATTTTTTGCGGCTGTTAAAATGTTGACAGATTTAGAGTCCTCCCGTTACTTGAAATTCATTGAAAGTGAAAAGATTGGCGGCTAGTGGAGAGGTTGGCTTTCGCAGCGTGATGTAAAGAAAATGAAAGACAGATGTTAGATCGAAAACATTTAAGTTACCAGCGAGAATTATTCCTCGTTTGTCAGCTTACTGGTTGACTGGAAAAATGTTTTTATCTCAATTTTTCTTCTTTGTCTTGTATCATCCACGCTTAATTTTTTTTAGCCTATTTTCTGAAGAAAAGCCAGGCTTATAAAATTACCATTCAGTCTGTTGTATGTCTGCTCTTCTGTCCGCCACTAATAACTTTTGAATCGAAGAGAGGATTTTGGTAAAGATATTCTTCCATTAAAGATAACTTCAACGATGCGTCATTTAACCCTCTAGCTTATCTCATTTAAAAATGGTCTCTTCATATATATCCTAAACTGTTGGTTGGATTTTTGGTAAACGTAAGACTCTCTGTTTCGAAAAAAAGCAATAATTTGTAAAAATAATTATACTTACAAATCAACGAATGCATTCTGCATTGACTTAGCACTGAGCGTTTCCGATTTTATTCGTCTACAATTCATACTTGGACAACATCGAG
>WUQG02427702.1:0-14593 GCA_011317285.2 Androctonus mauritanicus | reverse complement strand
CTACATAAAAGCTCATCTTTCATTTGTCAATAATGATGGCAAAGAGTAAAATTCTTTAATATTTGTATAACAAATAATTTCATGAGGGAATGTGTAATGTCCGAAAACGTTTTACCATGTAAAACTTTTGTATTTTGCTGTAGTGCTTGTTTTAAAATTGTGTAAATAATTTCTTTATCATCATAATTTTTTATTTAAAGGCTATATTTTCATTTATTTAAATAAATAAATCATTATTTAATCATAAACTATGGATTTTATTGACCTTAATTTTATTATAGTCAAATTTCATTCCCAAGAACAAAACTCCTGTTTTTAACATTATGTCTATGGAAGATTGACTGACTCTTAGTTTATAAATTCTTGTTTATGAACCCACTCCAGGAATGAATTAACTCATAAAATTGGAATTTCTTTAATTTAAAAAATATTGAAAACTATTTATTAAATAGTATTTTAACCAAAATAAAGCATATGGATAAAATTATTTTTAGTTGCTTACATACAGAATCATTAAATAAATATTTAAAGTTCAGTACTGGATAATGATGCAATAAATGGCTACTATTTGTGTAATTCAAATATTATTGGTTTTTCTGATATAGGTTTGTAATAGGAAACTTATTCAAAACATAATTTTACAAATAATAACTCATTACGTATACATTTACGGTAGACTAATGCATTATCATTTGTAAAAAATATTTTTAGTGGATTTCTTATTACAGACTGACCCACAGAAGAAAGAACAATAGCATTTGAACAATACTGGCAATAGCACTTTATTTTGATATTATTTCATCACTGAATCTGAAAACTAAAAATATTTATTTAACAAATTTATGAAAAAATTATTTTTAATTATTTATATAATTTACTATGTTTTATTTTACTTAAAGTAGAAAGAATAGGAAACATTTTGGTTTTTCTATCCTTATTATATGCATGGAATAATTAAAAAATTAAAAAATTCTATTTATTTATATAACTTGTCTCTTACAATAGGTGATCAGCATTATAACTGCATTTCTGCATTCATAAAATCTATGAGAGGATCCTCTGTTGATGCTGCTTTATATTGGTTAGCACGTATGATTGAAGGTGGTGAAGATCCTCGTTTTATTGCACGTAGAATGGTTATCTTTGCTAGTGAAGATATAGGTAAATGATTAAAGTAATTTAAAAATGGATAGTTATTTAATAAAAATTTAATTTAATAAAAATTTTTCTCTGTTTGAATGAAAAAAATGTTTTTTGCTTAAATTAAGAAGAGAACTAGAAACTTTTAATGGAAATAAAAGTTTCTTCTAATTATCTCTTTCTAGTTTCCCTTGTACTAATCTGTAAAACAAATAGAAGCAATTATGATTTTATTCTAAATATTTGTAGCTTGAAACAAAAATATTACAAAAAATAAAGTACAAAATTATTAATTATGAAAAATTTTTTAAGTTTAGTGTTTATCAATAAACAAATGAAATGCAGTAGGTGTCCAACTTATGAGGTTAATTCATTTAAAAACTTTCTGCATACATCTAACAATGCTTAAATTTGATATGCATGAATGAATGTATTAGCAAACAGAATGGCCAAATAAAATTTATGAGCATATTTTAAAAATAGAAAAGAAAATTTAAAGCCATAAATAATATTTTTGCAGAAAATATAAATTATTTAATGAATTTTTTGTTTTTGTTTTATGGAAATTGAACAAAAATAGGAACTTAAGTATCTGCATATTTCTGAAATTACATAAATTAAAACTATATGTCAATGATCTACTAATCAACTACAATTTGAAGAAAATTTGTATGATCAATTATTGATTAAACATTTTTTAAAATAAGTGATTGCTATACATATAGCTGAAATTTAAATTATGGAGATTTAAATTGGAATTATGAAGTTCATTAAAATAATACTTTGCAAAATTATTTTCAGATATAATTCAGTTCTTTTTAGTATTTTTTAATTTTATTGTTTTAAATTCAGTTAAACAAAACAGTCCAAAAATAACTAATACATGTGTTTCTCAAATTATAATCATAATTCAGATATAAATTTTGTTTGGAACTTGAGTTATTCCTAAGTTGGATACTACTGTTATTTTAGCTGCAAAAGTAATGAAATAATTTTATATACTCTATTTTGCTATATATTTCACAATTGTATCAATTAGAATATTTCTTTTTATAGTGCTATGGTATTCTTCTTTACAGTTAATCAAGAATATTTCTTATTTCACTAATTTGAATAAAAAGTTCTGATTAATAAATCAGGGGTTTTTGGTGTAATTGCTACCATCTTGATATATTGCAGTAATATTAATATTAATTTATAGTAGAATGCACTATAATTTTACATTATAGTGCATTCTACTATAAAGTAAAATTCTAGAGTATTCTGCTATCACTATATTTAAAATTCTCAAATAGTTTTTCAAATTTGAATATAAAATTCCAAAATGCTCATAACTCAAGGAGCATATGTACATTTATTTTTCTTTGGCTCAATTAACAGATTAAAAATATCATCTTTCAGAATACAATATATTGCAAAAGCTTTTTGTAAAAAACTGTATAGCAGTAAAAATAAATCAGCAATATGTATAAATATAAAAACATAATTAGTTTGTGATTACTGTTTATTATTAATTTTATGACACATTATCTTCTTATGACTAAATTAAATATTTCATGGAAAATCTTATATCATGCCATCCCCTAAATAATGTTATTTTTTTGCATGTCCCATAGAACTACTGCTTCTAGCAATCAGATGATGAAGTAGATCAATGGAATATAAAATGTGTTGCACGGCATACTCTCATATAATGTAAGGCAGAGAAAAACAGTTTTATGTGCATTCTTTGTGCTGTTAAAGTCTATAGGAAATGGTGGTGTCTAAAGAATACATAAAGCGTATTATGCTGTATGAGTTTAACCAAGGGCATTCAGCAGCTGTAGTGACATAAAACATCAATATCATATATGGTTAGGTACTTCAGAAAGTGTCAAGAATGGTTCCATGAATTCCAGTTTGAGAATAAGATCCTCATTGATTGCCATATGAAAGATGATCAGTTGAGCTGGATAATGATATGCTGAGAGCTGCTGTTGAGAGAAATTCAGAGACAACAGTCAAGAAATTGGCCACAACCATCCATTCATCCCCTTCAACTATTCACAGGCATCTACAGGACTTCATTGTGTGTCAAAACTGGATAAGTGGATAACTCATAAGCTCATACATAAAATCTGTGACAGTATGTGGATTTGCTCTTCTTTGCTCTCCTGTGAAAAGAAGGAGCTGTTTTTGAAAAGAGTGGTTATAGGAGGTGAAAAATGGATTCTGTACCACAACATTAAGTGCAGACATCAGTGGCTTTCTAAACAGATCCTGCCTGCAGTGGTGGCTAAATCTGGACATTTTCCACATAAGGATTTACCAAATGTTTGGTGGGATATGCAAGGCATAATCCATTATGAGTTTCTGCCACTGAACCAAACCATTATAGGGGAGGTCTACTATCAGCAGCTAGAGTATTTATGCATTGCCTTGCAGGAAAAACATCTGGTACTCCTTAATCATAGTTATTCAACAAGACAACACAAGATCACATACATCCAGAATGACTTATGCAAATTGCAAGAGTTTGCATATCTAATCATTAATCATCAATTATCTAGGGGATTAATCACATAATCCAAATAATATAGTATAAAATTAAATAATCACCATAGTATAAATAATTATTAATTGACAGTTAATGCAAAATTTAACCACTAGGAGGAGTTTGTGCTTGTTAGGATATTTGGTTTGTATATCATCAGATGATGCAAGGTCAGAGGAATATGCTGGATAGGGAAGTTTTTCCCATCCAATATATTCCTGTGACTTTGCATCATCTGATTACCATCAGTTTCACAGGCTCAAACACTATCTTTCTGGGGGGAACTTTGAAATGCCAAGGAGGTGCACTGAATCCTGTTTGAATTTTTTTTGGATCAAAGTTATGGACTTTTTCAAGTCTGGCATTCAAAAACTTGTTCAATAATGGGAGAAGATTGTAAGTATTGCGAGCACTTGTTGTGGTGATTAAAAGATCCAGGTAAATTTTGTTTTCTCGCATGCAAGAAACATTACTTGTGGGATGACCTGATATATTTAAATCAATTAAATCTATATCTCTGCTTTTTCCAGAAAAATAATAAACATTACAGCCAGTGCCAGATCTAGATATTTTGTCACCTGAGGCAACATTAGAAAATCGTCCCCCTCTCCTTTTCAATCATGCATATTAATACTTAAAATATCTAATACTTTGGAATCAGAAATGAATTGACATCAGATACATAGTCATATAACATATAAGTAGTAATTTTGTAATTGAGAAACATATAAAAAACTTAGGTTGGGTTGGAGATAGTAAACTTAGACTGAAATTATATACATCTTTTAATGAAAATTGTGAAGATTCAAAAACCCCTGATGTTGTACATATCATATAATATAACAAACTTTAAAGATAAAATTTTATAGATTTATGTTTAATAGAAATTAATTAATAAAATTGATCAAGTTAGCATTGATCATAATGAACAGGAAACTTCCCTGGGAACCTCAAGTTGTGGGAAACTTCCTGGTTCAAAGTTGCAATAAATACAAGTTCTGTGTTTGAGAGAAGAAGACACAGAGATTACTCAGAGTGGCCAAGAGTTAAGAAGACAACCATGTAAGTTTAACAAGGGGAGTTTTACTTACCCATTGGTGGTAGCTGATGGAGGTGAGGGACATAAAGAGAATCAGAGAAGATTTAATCAGTTTTATCAGATGGTAGGAGAGAAGTGTTTTGGTTAAAAGACAAAAGAAAACAAATATGTAAGTTCCATGACAAGGACACAACTATCCTGGTGGCAAACAGCGAGTGCCAACAAAGGCAATGGACATTGGAGGCATGACCTCAACGACGATGATAGCTGATGACAGACAAATAACAAACTGCAGATAATAGTCAATGTAAATTGCTGATCAACAGTAATGATGAACAATAGAGTAAAAATTGTATCAGATGACAAACTGACTGTGGTATATCTACGGCTGATGAAGATGGTGTCAGAAGATAGGAACTGTGTTAAATATAGAACTGTACCCAATGAACATTTGTGGCTAATAGTGAACATTTGGTGTATAGATTATATCAAGCTGAAATAGTGTGTGTCGTTAAAAATATCTCTCTCTCTCTCTCTCTCTCTCTCTCTCCCCCCCAGATATATGTGGGGTTTGCAGAACTCACTCACTCTCTCAAAAGAATTATATTATTGTAGATTTAGGTTTAAATATATTGCCACTTAATACATATTGTTAAACCACTTCATTTTATATTATGTTTTGGTTTAATAAATACTTGTTATAACTATAACAAGTATTTAATAAATAAATACTTGTTATAATTATAACAAGTATTTATTTATTAAAATAAAACATAATATCCTTCACACCTGGATCCCTGTGCCACTTATCTACATGACCTTATTCTAAATTTGCAATTTTTTTTACATAAACTTGGCTTACATCCATTGCATGGTCCTCACAAAATAAAGTGGTATCTATGTTAAAAACAATAATAATAAATAAAGCATATTTGCAAATATATATCCTGATAGTTATATGTCAATGTGAGAAAAATTAATATTTATTTTGTTTAGACACATTGTCATTCAATCATGTAAATAATAACAATTTAATTTGCATTGGTTTATCTCTCCCTTGATAAGTATTATTCATTAGAAAAATACACCATTATGTCTTTGTAGACTGACTACAGCTTGAAATATTGTCAAGAAAAATATAATTAAGCTTGAAATTGCAATTGCACACCCTCTTATAGTTTTCCTCTAGGCAACTGCCTCATTCACTTCACCCTAGATCCAGCACTGACCACAGCATTTAAGAAAGAATGCTCTTTATTTCGAAATGTTTTTGGCAAGACATTAGTTCTTTTGCAAACATTCATCTATAATCATTCTACTTTGATTGACATAATTTTGAAAAGAGGTTCTGATAAAAGTTATTTCTAAAGGAACTGGCTGATTATTCATACTTTTATATAAATATAGTTTTTTAATGCAAATTAGCTTTTGTGATGCATTAGTATTAATTAAATTATTATTATTATTTATAGAGTAAAATTTACAATAGCATTCTTCTGACTTCAAGTAAAACTTTCTGTTCAATATATGAACTAGCTGACCAGACTCCAAAATCAGAATAAAAGAAGAAACTTTTTGGACATTGGCCAAACATTATGGTCAGATTGCAAAATGGCTGGGAATTTCATGAATTGATCAATTTTCTCTAATTCTTAAAAATTGAATTGATCAATTTTCAATTTTTAAATAAATAAGTATTTAATCTCCTGCTTTTGTGCTTTAGTTTATTTCATTGTTATTAATTGTAGGATGAATCATTATATATATTATATCATTACTTCTATAGTTGTAATGTAAAAAAAAAAAATTGAAAATACATATATATTATAGAAGGAAATGAAGAACTTTTTGAGAATATGATATCTATAAATTTCGCTTGCAAGTATTTTAATAAAAATAATAATAAATTTTATATGAGTTCTTAAATTTATTGCTTTTTAGGTTGTTTTTAGATCAAATTTTTCATAAAATTTTCTGGAGAAAGACATTCAGAATATGATAATTTTAATTCTAATGCTTTAATATTAATCAAACCAAATTAATATTTTTTATATATTTTTAATAGATTATTTCATAAAACTTTTTATTTCAATAAAGTATATGTTATTAATAGACTTTAATTTATATATCTTTTTAATAATAGGTATTGCTGATTCAAATGCACTTAATTTAGCTGTATCAACTTTATCTTGTTGTCAAAATATTGGTATGCCAGAATGCAGGGTAAGATTTTTTTATATAGTTTCGGATTACTGACAATCCCTAACATACATAAATCCATACTTAATATAAGGTTAATTTCAATTAATGAGCCAGGCTCAAACCAGACCCCTCCTGAAGAAACTGGAGCTGGATCCTCCAAGATGAAAATCAACTGTTTTATGATGCAAATTATGTGCTTATTCTCTAATATAATTATTTTTATTGTTATGTTTTTGTGACATATTAGTATTCTATAAAGTATGCTCCAACATACAAATATAGGTTTCAGAGAACAATTAATTTGGGGACTTCCTATATATAATATTAAAAACTATTTATAACAACTTTCAAATTCATTATTATAATAACTTTCGTTAAATTTATGATTTGAAAAATCATGTAAATACATAGTGGAAAGTAATTAAGGTAAATTATTTTAAAACTTTTAATGATAAAAGTTATATAATATATGTCGTGGCCAATGCCTGAAGTTTAGCCAGTTTGTGAAGTGGCTGGCCACTTCTAGATTTGGCCAAAGCCTGAAATATATGAGAATTTACAATTATTTACGGTTTTGGCCAGCCAATTTGTGATGCACTCAACAATAAATAACCAATTCTAGAATTGTTCAAGAAAAAGTGGCCAAAGCTAGAAGTTTTGTGAAGCTAATTATGCAGTTACAGGAGTTGAGCATATCCAATTCTAACTCATGTTATTATCACTGTGAAAATCTTTTTAGTTTAGTCAAAGTCAAAAAAATTATTTCGAAAACAGAGGAAAACTAATCGGTATTCAAATAGTTTTATTTAAATTGAAAAATTAATAAAGCAAAAAATGTCTTTCCAGTTGAAAAAAAATCAAAGAAAACAATAGTAATGCTGTTTATAGTTAGCACATAGTTAATTAGCATATAATATGTCAAAAGAAAAAATGTATTTATTGTTGAAAAAACATAAGGAAAGTCTTTTAGTATATAGTTTAAAAATCATATGAAAGAAAAAAATCACACAAAAGAAATGATGCTTAGAATACAATTCTTATAAGAATTTGCAAAGTTCTTTTCTTAATTTTAATCAGAAAAATAAAAACCAAATAATTAAAAAATGATATATATAATTTATAGCTACAAAAATGCACTTTATTATCAATATATTAAATTAAATTGATATTTAAAATTTTATAAATATCAATTTAATTGATTTGGAATATTGAATATTCTGAATTCTGGTGGTTGGGGAATATAGCCTCCATTTATAACATTGTGCTTATGGAAAATTGTGTTCAGCATTATGATGAATTCAAACTATAATTAAAATTTTTAAATGCAACCCTGCTGTAAGGATTCAAATTCAGATCAATTGCATTGACCAGTAAAACAATTTATCACCATTATAACTTGAGTCAGTTGTAAACAAAGACCCTTTGTATTATAATTAAATATGATAACTAATTTCCCATTATTCTAAAAGCAGCCTGCAGTTTTGTAAAAAATATATCAAACTTAAAATCATAAAACTTATATTTTTCTGCAATCATTTTGACTATTTTATAAGTTGTGATATGAAATATTTGATTTAGAATAGGTCAAAAGAATTCAGTAGATTGCAATTGATTTATTTAGAAAATTAAAGTATGAAATTTCTCAAAGTTTTATATCTTTTAATTTATGAAATTATATTTGATTATATCAAACAAAACTTATGATTAAACATTAGTATTAATCAAAGTGAATAAATATAACAAAACAAATTCATAAATAATAAATTTTATTATTAGCTTTATTATATAATAAATTTAATAATTATAATAATTAATTTGTATAACAGTCCATTTATTTGTTTTATTATTTGCTCTTTACTAATGTGAGATCCTAGAAAACTCATAAAATCAATATGAAAATATATATATATCAAATAATGAAATAAAGAATGTAAAACAAATGAAAATATGAGGATGTGCAGTTCGGATCTTCCATTGGACATCGCTGATCGTCATACAGTCAAGGTGATGTTTTGGAATGTTAAAATGATCACTTGTTCATCATTCCAGAGAGCCCGATGTATGTTATCTTTCGTAAAAGGAGAAGAACAATGCACAATAGAGAAATGTGATATCAAAAAGAGTTGGATGACATTCCAGTGATACAAATTGAGAAATAAGACAAAATAATTGAAAGAAAAGACAGGGATACTCCTCTTTCTTCAGGGAGGGGAGGGAAAAAAAGTATTTGTATAGGTATCTATTGCCGTATCGATGGGCAGTATCTGTGGTGGTATCTGTGGCTGTTCTTCCATTGCCGTTGCTATTGCTGATCCTAGTTCTCCAACTTAAGAAAATTTTTACCTGTGTGATTAATTTTGAAAACCTACATTAAACTTGGACTAAAGACTGTTATAATCGGACTAGAGACTGTTACTCTGAATCTCATCTGCAAGATATTAAGAAGACCATGTTATTAGAAAAATTCAGTACAGGTATTTGTCCTCCATTCACCATGGAAATCTTGTAATGATATCTTCTTCATTTCTCTCATTAAAGATCCAAAGTTTACACAAATTGTAATTGTGTCTACTTGTGTCGAGAAACACATTCTCACTTTACCATTCTTACCTGCGTTCATATCATATAACCACCGTAGGCCAAAGCCTGTAGTCATCATCCGTCGGATTCACACTAATATAAAAATTTGTCTTATATTAATTTATTCAATTACATTTATTAAATTTGATTAATACTAATATTTAATCATAATGAAGATTGAATAATAAAAATGGCTTTGATTGTTATAATAATTAAGTCCCATTCTTTGAAAGAACCTTCTTTGATTATCCTATTTAGTGTTTTAAAAATTTTTTATGTTTAACTTATCTTAAAAAATTCTTTAAATTGTATGAAGGATAAAATAACTATAATAATACAATGTTTATACAATATATATTGTATTATAGTACATTATTAACAATAGCTTTATTTATCATATTATTACAAATGATAGATTTGATTCACATTTAATAATAGTGTTATTGATTGTGTTGTTAACTTTTATTAAAATAGTTATATCATAGCATTGCAACAATGATATAATTACAATGTTAAACTGCATATTAACTTATAATAATGATTTATTAAAAATATTTTGGATATTAAAACTTTTTACAGTAAGTTGAATTTAGATAAGTCAAAGAATAATTTATCTCAGCATCTAATTAAATCATACTATTCCTATCATTGATTGTTCCTGCATTTTTCATTTTATTCTTAAATTAGTTTCTTCTTATTCAGGGATTAATCTATTTTATAAAAATTTGGAAAGGTGGTAATTGGTTATTTGTCTAACTTAGTCAAAAATCTAACTTTATAATTCTATTTTCTTATTCAATAAGAAAATAGAAAAAAAAATTAAATAATTAAAAAATAATAATTAAATAAGAATACAATATCAAATTAAATAAATAAGAAATAATTAAATAAGAATACAATATCAAATTATTTCAATAATTTTCTACATTTCAATAACTTCATATATTTAAATAATCCTAAACTAGTCAAAACTCCTCCAGTGATTAATTTTTTAATTAATTGTCAAATTAATAATTATAAATTATTATTAATGTGGCAATTAATTCAAAAATTAATCACTGGAGGAGTTTTGGCTAGTTTAGGATTATTTGGATCATGTAATCCCCTATATAAATATTGAATTAAGATTATTCATATATTTAATTTGCAAATTATAAAAAAAAAATGCCAATCAACAATTTATGTAAATGTATATGTGCTGACAATTTTATAAAAAATTATCATATTTATTGTCACCAGTGATGAGATTCATCTATATAATCAGTTTTTAAGATCCTATGATGTAATAATAATTCCCAAATAATTTAATTTAATATAATACACATTTAATGCATTTTTGAAGATAAGTTATAAATGCTCACAACTGCATTTTTAAATTGGAAATTATAATTCTAAATCGAATTATATATTAGACAGAATCAAAATTAATCAGTATAATTTTTGTGAAAAATCTGTCCAGTGGAAAGAATTTGGACAAAGTGAATACTCTAGAAAATTAGCTGCTTTTCACAACTGTTATGAATGCTTAAAAATGTTTTATATCTATTATTTTAACTTATTCATTTTTAATAAATTCTAATGCTGAATTATTTCTTAAATAACTTCTAACTATTAAGATGTCAGAACAGAGAAAATTTTTCAAATCTTTTAAGATATTCTTAAATTGCATTAATTATTACTAAAAGGTGTTTTGGCAATTTTTGAATTACAGTAATTGACTGATTTTTATGAAATATGATAGAGTAAATATTTGTCATTAAAGTGATCACAATATTGTATCTTTTTAATCTTGTAGCTTTAAGAATAATGGCATTGTAATTTCTAAAATGTTTTAATATCTTTCAAATTAATTGAATAATAATATTTTATAAACTTGGATGTTTCGTGAATTAATCTTTTAACTTGAACTATTTAAAAATAGCAGAAATTCAAATTATTGAGATCTATTGAGTAAATAATATAACTATATCAAGATTTTCCTGTATAATTGTGTATCTATGTATATTGCAAAATCTATGCAATATACATAAATTTTGCAATGATTATCTATATAAAATATTATTTATATTTATTAAAAAATAATTGAATTATTTAATAAACAACTTGTAAATGATATTAAATTGACATACACTTCCTGGGATAGGGTTCTGCAATTAGATTTATCCATTTTTTTTAAGTTATAAAATAATTTTTTAATAATAATAATAATAATAATAATAATAGACATGTTTTGTCTGCATAGATTTTTGCACATTTAAGTTTAATATTTGGGCTCTTCTCATTTTTTGTATATTTCAGTTTTATATTTGGGCTTTTGGGCTTTTCTATCAGGATAGAAAAGTCCAAATATAAAACTGAAATGTACAAAAAATGAGAAGAGCCCAAATATTAAACTTAAATGTGCAAAAATCTATGCAGACAAAATGAAGCCCTTGTTAATATATATTTTAATTTTGTATCTTTTAATTATTTCAAAATAAAGAATACATTTGGAAAACAGGTGATTATTTCTTTCCAGAACTGCTTGATGCTTTAAATGCAGTACCTGAATTGTTGAAATACAAATGAGACTTTTGATTTAGATATTCCTTTGCCAATGTTTATACCGAAACATGATTTTTTTTTTTTTTTTTATAAAATATAGCATTGTTATCTGAAGTTTAAAAGTTCTTCAATGCTCATATTTCAGAAATAGTTCTTCACTGAATGATGTATACTATGAAGATTATGAAAAGATTTTACATATAACAGATTCCATTTCATTATATTGATAGATTAATGAGATTATTTTAAAAATATATTATTTATAAAAAGTCTAAAATGATTGTTTTATGATTTGTTTCCTTAAGCAATAATCGATTCAATTATAAAATAAAGATTCAGGTGTTGAATAACTAATATGATGTAGAATAAATTAATTTAAATCAATTCAATACATATATGCAATTGTAGGATTCACAAAAGAAAAAAATGAAAGTCATAATTACAAGGCAACAGTAACTAATTTTTGGAGCTTATTTATTCCAGGAACATTTAAATAAATTAAAAAAAAAAACTAAGTTATATGTATTATTAAAATAAATAGCTGACAACACTTTAATTTTTTAATTGTTCATTTGCACTAGAATACTGTATAATTTATATATTAAAATATTTAGAATATCTGATAAAATATGCTCAATTGAATATCACAAGTTCATTCTTACTAAGTCATATTTTGTACCATGTATCTTCCTTTTATTCTATAAAAAAGTTATCAGAGGAAAACGTTTTGTAAATTCAACAAAAGTTGAACTACTGCAAAGGTCTAAGAGATATTATACAAAAATAGAGTATAAACACGCTATCAACGAATTTCCTCAGCGGTAGAAACGATGTATAGAGGCTAAAAGAGATTATTTTGAAAGAAATATAGTTAATAAATAAATATATATTCATAATTTTAATTAAAAATTTCCAGAAATTATTGATTGCTCTTTGTATATCGTAGACCAGTAGTTTTTAGCCGGTGTTCTGCGTAATTATGAAATATATGTTGTATATATGTAACATATAATTTTAATACAGATACGTTAAACACTGCATGCATATTTTTATTGTTAGTTTTAACATTGTGTCGCCTTATATAAATTTAATCGATTTTGATATTCCGCAAATATTTTTTTGTAATTAAGTGTTCCAAGACTTCAAAAAGGTTAAGAACCTTTTTGAAGTCTTGGAACACTGTTATAGATTATGAACCAATGATTTTGAGATTAAATTATTGCACTTCGTACATTGAGTAACAGGAAAAAGTTTGTTTTTTAGACAGGAATTATTACATACGTTAAAATATTTTATTTTTAATATTGTTGCAATGTTTAGCCATATTAAATTCATTAAATAACAAAAAATATAATACACTGAAAACATTAAGCATAAAATTTCGTACTATATGTAATTATATCAATATATAATATTATGTATATTGATATAATCAATGCTATACTATATTATATAGTATATATGTCATCAGCAAAGTATGAAACTAAGAAATTGTGTAGAGTGCCTAACATATTTTTGGGAAAATATAATAGACAATAGATATTTTATTAATGAATTGAAACTTGTGAAACCCAAACTAATTAAAAGTATAATAGTTAATAAAACTGTCTCATCTCTTTTTTTCTATTTGCTATCTGAAATCTGAGCTAAATAAAAATATTCTCATGAGCATTGCATCATTTTAAACTTCTATATATATATATTTTTTAATTGCATAGTACATTCTCTTTAGCACAAAAATATTTCTGTTTGACACTTTGTCTAAAGGCCGAAAAATAAATGCGGCATTCGTCGAATCACGATGCGAACATGATATTTTATAGCGTAGTATAATTCTATTAATTATAAATACTTGAGTGGTCCGACGCCTATGGGATTATACCGGATTATAAATGCAATAAATATAAAACATAATTTGGATCAATATGTTAATTTTTTATTCAGATCATGTCAACTTTACTTGAAAAAGGGCCATATATAAAAATAGCTTGTTTGCTTGTTCAGGTTCGAGGAATGCCGCATATATAGTTCCACCCTTTTACATGCACTTATCAAATCCTTATCCACTTTCCATGGATTGTTGTTTTGCAGCTGACTTGAGTGAAATTTGTTAGCCATCAGGATGTCTTCCAATACCAATAAAGGTTTCTTACACACACAAAATTATGACTTGCGATATTAATATTTTAATACCTCTTGTGTTGTGCTTAACCGATATACAGTACATCATCCTGGACAGCTGTGATGATGGCCAAAATATTGTGAGCGTCTGCCTAATTTTTTTCTTTTAAAAAATAACAAAAATGACTGTTTTACATTAAAAACAGACTTTCGTATTTCTATAGTGCGAAATGTATCAAATATGGTACTTAGTACCAGAAAGGACAATGCTGAAGCAGGCACTCAAGACGCGCATGTTCAACGGGAATAAATATTTGACAATAAATAACAATTGGTCGGTAATAGAGAGGTGCCCCTTCTTACAGTGCCGGATTAATTACATACTAGCCCTAGGCACTAGAATTCTTCGGGGCTCTTATGAGAACAAAATGTAC
>WUQG02427691.1:0-14594 GCA_011317285.2 Androctonus mauritanicus | reverse complement strand
TATCTGTAAAATTAAACTATTTTAATTATATTACTTTTCAATATATTTATAAAATACGATATATCTCATTTTAATTATGTTGTCTGTGAACTGGAGTTTGAAAAAAGTGCAAAATTTTAGGTTGCCATTTTTTAAAATCAGCTGGTTAATAAAATCAAAATGGTTCAGACAGAAGTGATTTTATAAAGCAGCAGACACTGTATTTCTATAATAATATTCCTGCTTTAAGTGCTGTAAAGATATTGAATTCATAAAAAAGCAGTGTATTTGAACCTTATAATATAATGAGTAATATGCTTGAAGTATAGATTAATGAATTACTATAGCTACATTTTAATTGTTTAATTACATCTGAAAAAAATAATATCTTATTTCAATAACAAATAAAATTATAACAGATTTAATTAAATCATTACTGATGCAGGCCATGTAAATTGTGGAAATGTTTCAACAAAAGTATAATTACTGTATTCCTACATAACAGGCTATTTTTGCAATTAAAATTATTATATTTCATCTAATAAATATATCTACTATTTTATTAAACAATTTCTATTTTATATTCAATTTCATTTATTACTTACTTGTATCAGACGATTTCCTGAATGATAAAATTATGTTTACAATTAAATGTAATAAACAACACACAATTGCTACCAGTCCAGCCTTTTGAAATGTATCATGAGTTCCATTATAATCAACATTTAAACCACTCAATAAACTTCCTACTGCAATACCTACATTTTAAAGCAATATAAAAAAAATTAAAATCACTTTAAAATTACTGTTTTTAAAAACTAAAAGCTTAAACAGTCAAAAATCTAAGCACTTACACAGCAATAATCAATGTGCACAAAATAATTTGTTACACTAACATTTTCAGTACAAACAAACCGATTTGTTAGTGTAAATGAAAATGTTAGTGTTTAAATAATCCATTTAAATAATAAACTTATTCTGTACTAGAATTACAGTAAAAATCTTTGAAATTTATAAAAAATTGAAATTGCAGTGTTCTAAATATGATATCTTAATCATATGATCAAAAAATAAACAAGATCAGTTACAAAACAAATTCACATTTAGAAAAAGAGAAGACAAAAAATATAAAATGAAACAAAAAAAAAGATGATTTTTATGACATAGAATTATAAAAGCCATTGTTCATAATGAATAGTCATGCCTTTGAAAGATTTTCTGTAGATTGTTCATTATATCTCCTGCTTGGCTTTGCCATACTATCTCTATAGCTTTCTTGAAATATCTTTCTTTCTGATATTTAACAGATAATGATATAACAAAAGGAAAGTTTTCAATAATGCTAAGAGATTTTAAGAAAATGACATAAAAATAAAATTGGAAGTTGTCAGTCTTTATAACCAAAATGAAGGGTATTTAAGGGAAACTATAAGAAATAGTATGGTAAAATCAAGCAGGAGATATAATTAATGAACAACTTTTGAAAAATCTTTCGAAGATGCTATGAACAATGGATTTTAACATTCTGTCATAAAAATAGCCTTTTTTGTTTTATTTTATATTATTTTACGTGCTTCTGTTTTTGAAATATACTAATTATATTTAATACTGATCTTACATATTTTTTGGTCATATATATTAGATCATATAAGATGATGCTATATTTAGAACACTGCAATTTTAATTTTTTTGTAATTTCAAACATTTTTACTGTAATTCTAGAAAAAAAAACAAGTTTAAATGTATTATGTAGAGGTTGTCCTTGACTTATGATGGGGATGTTTTGATATTCAATTGTAAGTTGAAAATGACCAATAATGATAATTTTAGTAGTAATAATAGATAATGGAATACCAAATCCTTTATGATGGTTTAATTGTCTGGATTTAATCCTGAGTCCTCAAGATTATAAAATAATCTGGAACTGAATATGAGTTCTAAGACTTAAAATAATCTTGAACTGAGCCTGAATCCTTTAGTAATAAGTGATTGCTTTATTATATTTTTAATAAAAAAAAAGTATTTTTACAAATATGCTATGAAAATACCCAAGTTCGGAATATCATGAATGCTACCTTAATATCAAAATGTCATAAGTTGAGGACTACCTGTATTTCAATATTGCCTATGCCAAAAAGAGTGTTTGTACTGAAAACATAACAGTTTAATAAAGTATTTAGTGTGCACCAATTCTTGCTATCAAAGTATTTAGATTTTGATTCTTTAAAAGTATAATCATTTTTCATATAAATCATAATATTCAAAATAATAATTTTTTTAATTATTCATTCATTCAAAGAATATTTTTCAGAATGACAAAATCACAAATACAGAAGATTATCTAGATTTAAACTGAGATTTACATCTACAGTAGATAACTGCAAAATAAGTACACAAGAAAACATGCCACACATTTTAATTCATCTAAATGATATGTTCAAAAAACCATAAGCACTGGACAACAGGTTATAACTCACTAAATTTAATTTAACACAAATGTTTTCGATGCTCAAGACATCATCATCAGGTTTAACATAATACACCATTTAAATGTTAAAATTTTAATGTTATATTATGATAAGCCTGATGAGGATGCCTTGAGCATCAAAAACATTTGCGTTAAATTAAATTTAGTGAATTATAACCTGCTATCCAGTGCTTGTGATTTAATTAAACTTTATAAGTTTAAGCTAAAGCAGTAACTTAGTACTGTGGATATGCTCAATATTGACTAACTTAAATTAAATAATAATAATAATAATAGTTTAATAACTTTCCATTAAAAATTAATTTTTTAACAATTAGTATTTCACTATTCTTAATAGAGAGTATTAATGAGCTAAAATTTATTTCAAGTTAGTTATTATTATTAAACTAGTCTGACATACAAAAAGAGACGATATATCTTATTATTAAAAATCATCCTGAATACTCCATATTACAATATTAAAACTTGTTATGAAAATATTATTATTACACTTCTTTTTTTAAATTATATTTATCTAAAAACTTCATCATCTTAAAAATAAAATCAAAAAATTATTTATTTGCAACAGTTAAATATATATAATAAGCTTAAAAATAGGAACAAATAGACTAGAGAACTTTGAAACTGTATAAGTCAAAGAGAATATTTTATTGATTGATGTAAATAATACTTCAATTTCATATTTAATTTTGGTTTCTAAAGCATGAAAAGTAATAATTATATACCAATATCATATACCAAAATCAGTTTTACAATTTTCAAATGTATATCTATTATGTTAATTTTTTGCAGTTTATCCTAATCTTTCCTAAAATAGCATTTATTATTATAAAATAATATTTACAAAAAATATGTATTGTTTCATATATATGTCTATTACCGACATGATTCTCTTTTTCTTCTTCATAAAAATTATGAATTATTCTTTCTGAATAAATTTGCATAACAAAAATTTATATAAAAAAATGTTTGATCAATTATTCCTAAAGTTATTTAAACTCATACTAGCATTTTTAATGAAATAGTTTTGTTTCTGATTTATTTCTGAATTTAGAAATAATTTTTTCTGTATACTATCTCTAATAAGCTACTTAAAGAGAAAAAAAGTTATTCTTACAAACTTTTTTGAATGTAAAAACAACTGATTTGTGAATTGTTTACAAGGAATTTTGTTTAAAAAAATACAGTAATTAGAGAAGTGCAAAAATACATATCTTCAAACTGGGATCTAATTTTACAATCAAGCAATTTTGAATATGATTTGGCACTTAAAAAATCTTTTTTATATTGCATATGCATTGACAATTTTTAATAAATATATTTTCCTGCTTCCCAATACTCATTTTCCAATATTTTAAGTTATTTGAAGCAGAGACTTGATGATGATGAGCAGAAAAGCTGAACCAGTTATTACTTATAGAAAATATTCCAGAAATCAAGATAAAATTAATGAAACATTGCTATTTTTGACATAGTGCCAGATTAAATTAATCTTTTTTATGGTTCCAAACCACAATGATTCCAAACCATAATAATTGCATACTTAGCACAATAAAAGTAGGAGGCTTACAATTCACCACTTCTGATAACGAGAAATTTCTTGGAACGTGCACTACAAGAAGCAAAGCAGCGTATTAATGAAATGCTAAATTTTGTCAATTTATAGCTACCGTGTGTTTTTACATACATTCATTTTTTAGTTTTGATTTTGTATTATTTTATTTTATTGTTTTTGCATATTTTTAATTCATTTAAAGATCTTTTATTTTATATAATATTTAAGCCAATATTTATTATACCTTAGTAACTGTGACTTAATATCAATGAATATGGTTTTACTTTATATAATGTTTACATTATAGTTTGTTAACATAGGATTATTTGAATGTTTATATGTACACATGATAAAAGATAGAGAAACATTCATATTTCCAATAACAATGTAATGAGATTACTTAGTAGAAGCTGAAGATAGTCATGAAAGGCCAAAAATGTTACCATATATGCAGTATATGGTTTTTAAAAAAAATATTTTCTTGCTGACAGTGCTGACTTTTCTATAATATCTGTAATGTTAATTTTCTAACAAATAAAAACTTTCTAAACATTATAAAAATATATATATATATTAATATACTTACCTAAGCCTTCAAATAATCCTCCTAATATTCCTTGAATTGTTGCTTCTGTTCCTACTGGTGCTATAAGTTTTGCATAAGAAGTCATAGTAGTATAAAATATACCATATGTTGGTCCTTGTAATAGTTCAACTGGTAAAACTAACCATGGATCATAAATAACAGAATATAATAAATAACGTACTGAAAAACTAAATAAAGTAAGATTAATAGTATTTACATGACCTAACTTTCCTATTATTTTTCCTGCAAAAAAGAAAAATGGTAATTCACCAACAAAGCTTTCTATTCCTAAAGCTAAACCCATTACTAATTGATCAGCTTTTAAATGTGTCATATACCAAAAAAAATATGCCCAATGAAGTCCCGTAAGTGCACCAATAATAAAAACAGTTATACTGAAAATTATAACACGTATCTGAGAAAACAATAAACATACATTTCTACATGTAATTCCAGATAATTTAGCATTTTTAATATTGGAATTTATTACAATTATAAAATCCAATGTCATAAGTATAGCAAGCATATAAAAACTTGCTGAATAATTTTTATCTGGTGATGTTCCTGTAATGAGATCATTTAAAAATCCAGTAAAAAGGCTAAAAATACCCCAACCAACAGTACCCCATAAACGCTGTTTTCCATAAAGGTCATTTCTTTCTTCTAACAATTCATAACAAGCTGCATCTGATAGAGATGTTGTTACACCTGATGATACCCAAGCAATAGTAATAAATAAAAGAAATATCCAAAACTGTGCAGTTTTATAAATATTTTTCTCACTAGTAATACAACTTTCAAATGATATATCACATTCTAAGCTACAGTTCAAGATCTGTATATCAGAACAGACTGGTTTTATTGATGTATTTTTCCATACTGCTTCTGTAATGATATAGGTATCAGATGTATTTTCTTCTTCTTTACTAAGACTTATTGAATATTGTAAATGATCTTTATTACAAAAGGAGAAATGTATTGTTGTGGAATTTTGATATTCACCAATTTGTGCATTGTTTGTAAAAAATTTGCAAGGTTGGCAAAATATATTACATTGAACAGAATTATTCTGTGTTTTAAAATAAAAACATGATGAATTATATAATTTATCCAATGAAAAATAAGAATTGTCTGGATTACAAAAAAGTGAAACATCGAACCTTGCTTCTTCTAATTTTGTAAATAGTCTTGGAATAAAATTCATGCCTTGATAAGATAAAGTTAATATCACAATAAATATTAATAAAATAAACTTTAATCTTCTTAGATGATCAGCAATACTACCAAAAAATGGTTTTGCCATAAGTGTAATAAAAGGAAGAATAGTAAATATCACACCAACAGCTGATGCTGATATTTGTTGTTGTCCAGCTAAGACAGACAGAAATGGCAACACTCCAGCTTGAGCTGTAAAACAAATTTTAATATTTAAAAAATTTTTTAAAAAAGTTAAATTTAATTCTTTCAATATATTGTCTTTATATTTAAACAATAATTATATACTGATTTTGTTTTGATAGTACATAAAAACATTCCTTACCTCCAAAAAATAAAAAATAATGTAATTTTATGGAGAGAAGTGTATTATTAATTTTCTGATTGAATATCTTCATTTTACTTTTATAAATCTGATGATAAAAAAAAAATAGATAATGAAAAATGTTAGTATATGACTTATATTTGTTCATAATATTTCTTAATTATTAAGTGACTTTTTATAATTAAGGTTAAAAACTTTTTATATCAATAAAATATTTAATGAAAAATTATTTTTATATTACAGTATTGCATAAAAGTCTAAACATTAGATTACAAAGATGAAATACAAGAATTCCTCAGTTTATTGTATATAAATTTGACTATGTGATGTCTGTTTAATGGTATTCTACACTGATTTGATACATTCTGCCAATTATATTACAGTTGTAGACAATCTGCCACTTATAAAAGAAATAAAAAGAGCAATATAGCACTAGGCAGAAAAAAAATCTTTTATTTCACAAAAGAAATGTTTTGGACCATTGTTGATGTAGACCAGTTGACAGTGGTTGAAAATGTTTCTTTTATGAAATAAGAAATTCTTTTCTGCCTAGTACTGTACTGCTCTGTTTTATTTCTGGTATAGTGTTATTTGTCTTTTTTTTTTTTTAGAAAAAATGTTTTTCAATCATTTCTTGATGTCTTCAAGAAATGATTGAAAAGAAGATGGTCAAACTGTGGTACAAGAATGTACTACAGTTTGACCATCTTCAAAAGATAATTTAGAAACTAACTCCCCTTTTTTCTATCAGCAGTTCCATTTTTTAGATGAATCCTTTCTTTATCAGCAGTTTTACTCTCCTTTTCCAAAGCTGCCAAGTTCTCAAAGTTCAGAATTGTGTTATGCACTAACTTACTATACATAAAGTTCCCACCTTTACAATTAACTCATTCCTGGAGCAAGCTCATTAAGTAAGAACTCAAACTAAGAATCAACTACCCATAGACATAGTTAAACCAGGAATTCCATTCTCAGCAGTGCAATTTAACCACAATAAAATTAAGTTAAGGACTACTATCACAGGCAAAATTCAGGAAAAGTTATTTACCATAATATAATATGTCAATAAAATCAAATGGTATGTTATGTTTGCTTCTCAGCTGCTGTTTTGAATTTTCCAATTTTGAAGCAGATGACAAGAGTTTCTGCTACAAAAGTATTATACTGTATTGTATAGCTAACAAGTAAGTGTGTAAGTTTAAATATCTTTTTATGAATGTTTAGAATTTATTTATTGCAATTAATGTTCATATTTTCAATTATTTTGATACTTCATATTTGAAAAAAAACTTGTAAACCCGGGAATTTGTAAACTGAGAATTATTTTCTTTTCATTATTATTTATATAATAATACAAAATGTATTTACTAAATCCATGTTTATATTATTGTTATTAACCCAATTGTATTATTGTATTATTTAAGTAACTCAATAAACTCATAATATGTTGCTCAAATAAATTATGTCAGAAACACATCATCATTGGGATTATGCTATAATAGTTCTGTATAATGCTGATTGAGTTAACACTCCTATTTCTAAGAATTTATTTCCAATATAAAATGAAGTATATGTATATTATATACAATAGAAACCCAACTTACACATTTAATTCATCCAAAAAATTTCTGCACAATTCCAACCAATGCTTAAACATGAATGGGCAAATTAGCAAATGGAATGGCCAAATGAATTTATGAGCACATTTTAAGCACAGAAAAGAAAATTTAAGGGCACAGAGTAATATTTTTGAAAAAGTAAATTGTTCAATGAATTTTTCATTTGCATTTTATGGAAATTCAACAAATACAAAGATTTATGCATCTGCATATTTCTGAAACTGCATATATTGAAATCATGTAAGTCAGGAGACCTACTGTATATAATTAAATATATCAATATATCTTAAAATTTCAAATTCTACTGCTCATGAAGAAACATAAGTAATCAAATAAGCATTTTAAACAGGAATACAATAATTTATTACAGGTGGTCCTCAACTTATGAGACTTATAATATTCTGATCTTACAATGGCCCTTATGATATTACAAACTCTGCTACTTTCATAGCATATTATGTTAGAAATATTTTTTTGTTTTATTAAAAATGTAGTAAAGCAATTGCTTACTATTTCTTGAGGATCTGGACTCAATTCCAGATTATTTTATAACCTTGTGGACTCAGGATTAAATTTGGATGAATATGCCATTTTAAAAGATTCATACTGAATTCTCTCTCTCTTTTTTTTTTTTTTTTTGCATATTTTATGCCCCTTTCCAATCAGGAAGATTACTAAGAAGCAGAGGCAGTTCAAACCACAGGCTGCATCCATACCTATGGAGGGGAACTAGATAGTGAAGGATGAGGATTGCTGGGCTGGGCTCAACATCCCGAAAAAACTTTTCAGGAGTTACCAGACCTGGGACACAAACTCAGGTCCTCCTGCATGGCAACCAACAGTGTTACCACTCGGCCATCTGGCCACCTACTGAATCCTTCATGATGATTTATGAGTCATTTTCAACTTAATGAAGTTATGTTTGATAAACTCATTAGTCAAAAATGACAAATAACATTAATAATTTTAATAAACTGAGAACAACTTATATTAGCAAATATATCAGATATTATCATTATCATGAAGTAATGTTTTTGTTCTATTGTATTTATTTAATAATATATTATTGTATTCCTGCTTAAACTGATTATTGGATTACTTATAAATCAGTATATTTTAAAACAATGAATTATTTTTTAAATACAAAATGATTTTTTTTTCCTTAAATAAATGAAGATAAAAATAAATAAAAGTCATATTTGAAATACTTAGCCACTATATTAGTTAAATTAGTAAAATTTGATTGGTTAGTTTAAAATTATTTTCTATTTTGTTATTTTTTGTTATTGTATATTTTGTTATGGTTATATTGTATTTATCAAATAATGCACAAAAATTCTGATGTGACTATCTTGCTTTTCAAATAAATAATTCACGACTAATGTTTTTTATAATAATAATTTTATTTGAATATACTATATAAGAACTATTGCCCATGATTAAAAAATTAAACTAAGTTTCTATAGCTAGAAAATTTTTTGAAAAAGGAAATACTTAGATTCATAAAATCATTTTATTAGCCTTCCTATTTAATTTAGATACAAACCTAAATTTAATCCAAAAAAGGATGATCTTGCAAAGCCAAAAAATGTGCTCCCTTTCCAATAAAAACTTTTTTCTTTGCCTTTAAAGTTTATTTTATTTTATAATTTCTTATCTATTAAAATAATTACTTATACTAAAAAAATTTTTGATATTATTATTAAATATTTTACTGCATGTTTATTAGCAAAAATAAACATAACTGAATAATTCATTATTTTTGAAACAAAAGACAAAAGTCCACATCTTATCAAAATAAATTTTGTTAAATAATGCAATTTGATAATATTAAAAAGAAGTTAATAAGATTTAGCCTGCTAAGAACTTTAATAAATGTCCAATTAAGTGTGCATATTTTGTAGAAAGAATGAGTTTAAATTTTATTACCCAATTATTTTTGAATGAGCTGTGACTGAAATTAACATCTTTTGTTATTGATTCCTGTAGAAATGTGAATCTCAATTTATTTTACTTTCAATATATATTGTACATTTAATTTCTTTATTAATTATATTTTATAGTGATTAATTTAATAATTAAATATTATAAATAATTTTTTTATAAAGTGGCAAATAAAATTTAATATATGAAAAATTTTGTTTTCATATTTTTATGCAATAAATTATTTTGGAAGCTATAATTTTTAAATTCTGAAGTATTAAATTACCTTTGAAACTGATCTATCTCATCACTAAATTTCAGAAAAAGTACATTATGAACAAGAAAACAATCTAAATGATAATCAAATGATTTATTCATATGTGTTTCAAAAATAAACAAATAATGATAAATATAATAAATTTAAATAATCTGAAAATTTCTATTAACAGATGCTCTGCATGTTGGAAATTAATGATATTCTTAATTCAGAACTGTGATTTTTCCAAATATATCTAATAGCAGCAAATGAGATATTCAAAAATTTTAATATTCCATTCTGTGTGAATGTCTTTACTGTTTCACAAATATGTTTAGATGTTAAAAATTTTCTATCATCATCATCAATTACCTATTAGAAAACGTATCGCTATCTTAGATAAGATATTGTGAAATATAAAAAAATAACATTTAAAAGAATAAAATATTAATAGCAGTGGAAGTATTTAATTTGTATGTAATATATATTAATCAATTTTCAGATAAAACAATTTATATTTTAGTATAATGACTTTTTTTACCATAGTTTATAAGAGTATCAATAATCATAATATAAAATACAAAAATCTACCTTGAGAAATGAACAGGCTTAAATTCAAAATATGTAAAAAACAATCAAAAGTCAGATTGTTGTTAGAATGTATACATTTTAAAGATGTCTATTTTGTGAAAAGTTGATGAGGAATAAATAAAGTTGAAAGTATCTATAATTTATTTGCTTTTAATCATTTTCTATCTGTTTTAAGTTTAAACAATCATAATTTTATAAATATTCGAATTTGATTCGTGTTTTCCAAAAATTGATGAGAATATTTTTAACAAAAAATTAAGCAAATATTACAAAACTTTTGAAGTAAAAAAATAATATAATTATTAAAAAACTATGTTTTTTAATACATTATTTCATTATCACATTCATTATTATGTTATCTAGAACAGAAATGATGGGCATTTCATATCAGTTGTGTTCTTCATTTGTATTAATGATATATACATTACTGTCTAGAATATAAACACCAACTAGACTAAGCAACTTACATAAGAATTTATGGATAAAAATTTACTTGCGATTCATCTGTAAGTTGCTTAATCTGATTAATATTGTTATAATTATCAAAGAGAAATTAATATCATACAATTTTGTTTTAAAATTTAATTTATATATCAATTTATAAATTTTTATTTATGTTATTTATTTAGTTGATGCATATTTATTTCTGACATATTATATGCAAACAGGACCAACAGAACTCCAAAAACCATAAGACCATAGAATGTATCTGTGTGTGATATAAATAAAATAGGCATACTGAGTTATTAATAATCATAAAACAAATGATTTCAAATTTATCAGAACTTTACCTATTAAAAATCTAATAAGCTTGAAATAATATACAGTATATAAAGAAAGTTTACATATTGAACATTCAATTAAAATCATCATTGTAACAATAAAAATGATAAAAATTATATGAAACTAATTCAGAAAGTATTTCCAGTTTTCTTAAGTCTGTGCTTAAATTGTAGGATCATTGAATGTGTGTTGCAAATACAAATTGGATTTCGATTTTTCAAAGATTAAACAAGTAAAAATTTATAATAAACAAAAAACAAATTTTAGGGATATCTAACTCAAGCAATATATTTTTTAATCAATTATTTTCCAATGAAGCCATCAGAATATTTTAGTGCAGCAACAATAAAATATTTTAATGTGTAAGCGGAAGTTCAAATTTAAGAAAACTGGATATAAATACATTCATTTCTTATTTATTATGTTTATAAAAAAATACTGTTTAGAATAAATTATTGTGAAAAACCTTAATTTTTATCCCACTGCTTCATGTACTGTTATCTTGAACATTATAAATTATTGTGCCAGAAGAGAAACGTTATAGTAGTATGATCATATATTTAATGATTGAATCAGTATATATTACTTAATTAAAAAAATATTCTTTTCAAATAAAAACTGAATATTTGAATAAATTTCTTATTTTTATATACTATAAAAATTAAATAATAAATTTTTGTCACATTAAAGGAAAGATCAGTCAATGCAGCTATCAAAAATTGCTGATGGTTACACGAAAATTTTTCTTGAGAACTAGATTTTGATTATGTATTCTTTTTGGATTATTAATTAAAAATATCCCTTTCATATTGTATCAAGTTCAATTGAAACCAATAGAATCTTAATCAATCTTAAATTTCATGAATATTGAATTCTATAGTAAGCAATAGGTCTAACTCAATTATTTTTATTGATAAGAATTATAAATAATTTGAATTGTGTGTCTTATAATGACAAAAATCTCAGATGATACAAAATTACGTACACCAAAATTAGTGTATATTGCTCAAACTGAATCTATGTTATGCGCTTAGAAAAAAAATAGGATATACTATACTATATTGTGGCACGTGGTAAGGAAAACGTTTTAAATATCAAAAGGAAATTCAGATCGTTCAATTCAGAGTAATTTACTGAAGATTCAAATCTGTAGATTTCAGAGTAATTTATTGAACTCTATAAGTCTCGAAGTGTTTGTAATTAAAAGAATAAGATGATAAAACTTATTTAATCTTCTATGAAATCTATAAAATTTTAGGTAAGATTCTAGTTGAGCTAAAGCACGCGGATTTATCAATCAACAACGATAGGCGCCCGTCGACTCGAAATTAAATTCTTATTTTTTGATTGTACGATAGATTCTAATAAAAACATCGCGAAAGCCAAGATAGTTTTAATCTTTAACATAACGGAATTGTCGATTCGTATTTTATACATCAGCCGGTGGGTGGCGAATCTTCAGACATATCCGCATGCTGTAGCTCAACTAGAATCCTTCCAAATTTTATTCAAATGCTTTTTTTTAACAATCTTTTCTTTCTTTTCAACTAACCTTTACCTTGAACTTTTGCACGTAAACTACGCTTCGCCGAAGATTTCGATTGAATGGATAAGATCAAGATAATTCTCCAACGTTGCCAGATCTGGAACGAAAATTAAGAGATTTTTTTCTTCGGTTATTTTTACTTTAGTTAATTTATAAACTCATAAAATTTTATCACAATTAAAATCTTTATTATATTATAGTTCAGAACTGGATGGATGCGTTAGCTATATTTATTATTACATATTCTATTAAATTGAAACATTTATGTGATTATTCGGAATCACAACGATAGAATTTTGTATTGGTTTTGATGATTCACAGATAGGTTTTTATTTGCTCCAAGATATAGTTAAAAATTAATTAATTAATTAAAGCATAGTAGAGCATCTGAATCAAAATAATAATTGGTTTTTTTTACACCCCCTTCCAATCAGGAAGATTACTAAGGAGCGGCGCCAATTCCAACCACGGGCAGCATCCACAGCCGTGGAGGGAGGCCGGATGGTGAAGGACGGGGATCACCGGACCGTTCCCAGTACCCCGAAATAACTTTTCAGGAGTTACTAGAGCCGGGACGCGAACCCGGGTCCTCTTGCGTGGCACGCCGACAGCATTACCACTCGGCCATCCGGCCGCCTAATAATTGGTTTTCCTAATAATACTATTTTAAAATTGCTCTTATAGCATCGAATGTTTCATAAGTCTAATGATACACTAAAAATAGAATGAAATGGTTAAATCAAGTATAAAAATCGAGAAATGTTTTTACTTGGTATGATCTGATATCAGTGAAACTTTTTTTAACATATTATTGGTTATATATGAATGTACTCACTAAAAATTAGAAGCAGATGAATTAACACCATTAGGATCTTTAATTTATAATGTAATATCAATAAAAATCAGAAATAAAATTACAAGGAGACTGAAATATCGCCATTTCTCCATAAACCTCTCTAGCTAATCTAAAAGTAGAACCAAAATTATCCCTTGTTTTATATTCAAAAAAAGTTAGTAGAACCTTCTATAGCGTTCGTGAAAATATGTTCCATTTAAACATTTTTCGATAAAATCTATCGAAAAAGTTCAAATAATCGAAAAATATTTTAAATGGTATATATATTTTCACGAAATACTATAACTGTTATTAAATAAATAGTATAAATTAATATTGGTTTAATTAAAAAGTCCTCCAAATCGCTATATCTGTTGACAGTGGCCTACCCAGAATCTTTGGTATCCGGGCGGAATTTGTTTTGGTCCCCTCTCTCCCTCCGAAAAAATACATCTATTTAACTTTCAACACACATTTTCTTAAATAATTTTTAAGAATCGAAAATTATACAAAATTTTTATAGAAATATCTGGTGAATAGTAATGATATTCCATGCTCTTAGTCTCCCATTCAGCTTGGTGTCCGGGGCGGATTGCCCTCTCGCCCCCTGGGTACGCCACTATTATCTATTGATAAATTTCATTAATAACATTAGATTTATTATTTAAAGATTTGCTCACTATTATCATCAATTAAAAATCGCTCGGCTAATTATTTTTGTCAGAAACATCATTCGTGTCATAAAAATTCACGCAAGGTTTAGAGTGTAAAGATACTGTCTTGAATTTTGTGGCACTATCAACACAAAACATTATATATAGTCTATCCTGGTTAAGAAAAACCCTGATGTAAACAAACCATTTCTCTGAAATTTGTATTCATGCTCTCTAAAT
>WUQG02427680.1:0-14596 GCA_011317285.2 Androctonus mauritanicus | reverse complement strand
GATAATTATTCCAGATATATTCCCATCGTAATTTATCTTTAGCTTGTAGAATGAAATCAGTTGATAAATTTTTTCTTTGTAAACAAGAGGAGCAAATTACTAGATATCTTGTAATTGCAGTTTTGGTACTGACGCTTACTACGAACTATATCTTAGTTGGCAATGAATGGATTAAAGCCATACACCATTCTTTCAAAATCATTTTCTGATAAGTGATGGTTTGCAAATGGAATTTTGAATGAACAATTAAATGAAATATAGAACGTTTTCAAGAAAATGGAATCCTGTTAAAAGGAAACACCAAATCATCGAATAATTTTATTCTCAATAAATACGATAAAATTCATAATTCCATGAAGTTATAGCAATATAGAATGAAAGCAAAAACGATTTTGACTTTATCAATGCTTTTGAATAAAAAGTATGTTGAAAATTCTAATTTAATATTAATTTGCTGATATGAGGTATTAAATATCTGTTTAATCTGTTTTTGCTTCTATAAATCATACCAATTTTCACTTCTGAAGATTTTCTATTATTTGCAACGAGATACAAGATGAAATTCTCATTCTTAGACCGATATTATTAATAATCGAGTAGGGATGTTCAAATTTATTGTTCCTCCCAATTTCAGACATCCCGTTTTAGTATTATTACAAATACTTTAGTTTTTATATACATATCAGCTGATGCATTGCAAAGTAGATCAGTTATACAGGTGGATAAAACACTATCTTTGTCAGCCTAGAAGGAAATAAAAAGAAAAAGAGATTTCCTTCTAAAATTTAAGAAAATATTATTCTAATCGTGAGCCAATCCAAGATAATTATATTAATTGCTTAGATGAGAACTCTTCAATAATCGAATTCAAACAACAGAAAGATAAAACTGATGTTTTACAATCATATTAACGTTTAAAAGCGCATTTTAATATCTATAAAAGGGAGGTTAGGGTAGATCAATAAAATTTAACTTGTGTTCTAGCTCGACCATTTGATCAGGCTTCCTTAATATATACTGTTAAATATATTTGCCTGGATAACACCACATGCAAAATATTAGGTTATCTATACCACTTTAATTATCTTTTGCAAACTCTTTATACAAAAATCGAAAAAAAAAGAAAACAATACAAAGCAAAAACGGATACTTATCAGTTAAAAACAGAACACTGAGGCTCATCGATTATCACAGATTGTTGCGAGATATTATGTGATATGTTATTATATAAAATTATTATAACATTAGGATTAGAAGTTTTAAAACATATAATATTCAAGATTCAATTTTCTCAATATTTAACTTCGCATTATCTAATTTTATTGTTCATGTTTATAGAAAATTTCATGTAATTATAAATTATAATGAAATTAAGACAAATTAATTTATAAAAAATATTTTTCATAATTTCCATATATGTTATATTACGTCTCTTATGTTGAATCATATTTTTAAAGAAGAAATCTATTTCATAAATAATTAATAAATATAATAAAAAAGCAAAAAATTCTTATAAATGTGTGTTATTAACAAGAAAAATTTCCGCAGAGTTTATTTTCCGATGAGAGACGTTTCTTAGTTTTAAGAGTCCTGAAAAGATAGAATACAGAGTTCTGGCCATCTGAAAAATAAGTATTGTTATAAATGCGTTATGTTCAAAAATCGTTATAATAAAATTTCTCTTAAAATTACCTGAATAGGAAATCTCTTATCTATAATGAAGAATCCACCCATCGAAAGTCCCAAAGGAACTTTACCAAACCTCTTCATGAAATCAAGAATCTGGATTAATAAATAATATATTTTCATTCTTTCAAATTTGAGAGAATTTAAATGTCGTTTTGGAAAATCCTTACCTTCAATTTCTGTTTCAAATGTAGATGGCATTGTTCATATCTCCGTATTTCTTGAAAACTATTGGTCATCTGAGGCAAAAATTTATTATTTTAATTTAAATAAAATTAATTATAATTGAATATAATCTTAATCCATGCTTACATTGAATGCAAAGGAACTCAATACAAATCCATAGATTGCAGAAAAAAATGTGAACACAATGAGTAAACCTAAAACACAACACCGAATTACATTTTCCATTTGTATAAAGAGAAACGTGTAATAGTTGATACTTGTTGCACTGGTAATGCCGGAATAAATATTGAGAAATATACAACGATATTTATTATTAATCTGGGATACCCATTTCCATAATTCCTCGTGATGTATCATAATTTTTTCTAGTTTGAAATTCAAATTCGCATCATCCTTTTTTATTAATGCTAATTCGTCAGAGATTTGTTGGAATTCTTTTTCGGCTACCCAGAAAAACATAAACAACAGGAACCAAATATAGCCCAGTCCTCCAATAAGAAAGTTGATCCATATTCCATATTGTACACTACAGAAAAGGGCTTCACCTTCAAATTTTTCCTTTTTCCACACATAAGGGAATACAAAAATTATGATCACAATTTGAATCCAGATTATGAAAGAATTAATAATGAATGAAAATAGCAGCGAAAATACGCCAACATTGACATTATTATTTCTTGATATTTTTTCCCCACGAAAAACTGCGCTTCTCAACTTAATTTTCAGATTGATTTTGTTATATCTGATGAAAGTGAAAGCGGAAGCATAATGACAGGCGCAAATAAATAATGCTATTTTTATTATGATAACTCCACTTTTTAAGAGCTGATATCCTTGAATACAAGGAGCTTGAACATTCAGTCCTGGAATCAATTGCCACAATAAAAGAAAAACATTGCCCCAAGCACTAAATTCGATAAAGCCGAAATAAATATTTTTTAATATTTTATGCACACGAACCGGAGATTTTCTGCCGTTATGATGGCAAGAGATGTAAGGTTCGATACCATAGATTAATGCCATATTTATGCAAGGCAGCAAGAAACAATACAAGCAAATCGAGCCTGGTCGACCGAAATACATTCTTCTTATGGCCCTAATAAAGAAAGTTCGAAATTATTTTATCGATATAACAATATTAGCTTAATGAGCAGAATTTATGGGCAGGAATTATTGACAGTTTTTAATTCTATCAATTAATGATTTTCAATTAGTACCTTCTCCTCATATATAATAATTACTAATTACTAGTCACACATTTAATTGTTTATGATCTTAAAAATTTAAATTAATTATTTGTTAAAGTAATTAAAAATTATACTAAAACATTATAATTTTTCAATTGCAACTAATATTAAAAAAATTAATTTCATCTAATAATCAGATGTAAAAAGTATTTAAGAAATAATAATTAAATGGTTAAAATTCATTTATTTAATGAGTACAGTATAAGTACAATGTCTGAACAGGTATATGTTTTGAAATAATGATGGCGAATATTTTTACCTTTAACTGATTGCAGATTTATTATCAATAACAGTATATTTCTCCATTTTCGAAATTATATACTTGTATAAATAGCCAGTAAATAAAATAAGAATTTCACTAAAAGAAAATAAAATAATAGTTCGAATAAAATAATTTAGAATTCGTTTAACATACAGTTTTTTTAGGAACTCCTGTAAGCTGTTCTTATTAGCATGGCTCTCGACACTCTAATGGGTAATAAGATTGATGTTATGAGGCTAATAAATCCAAATATATTCCACAGTTCAATAGGAATCCGTATTAAGATAATGCATTTTATTGAAAAATCGATTAATGTATTTAGAAATCTTTCTATGATAATCGATATGCTGCTCGGAATTTGCCTAATTCATTTCATTATGTCGTGCAAAGGTTTTTACCGTAACGATTAGCAGTAAATGTCTCGATGAAGAAAGATAAAACACAGTTTTTGATTATTTCTTGTATTGAACTTTTCAATTTTTGATTATTGTTATATTGATATGTAGAAAGTACGAGTGTCTCTATACTGGATGTAGAATTAAAAAGGCTTTCAAAAACGATTGGATAATACTACAAAGTGCTATCCTTGAATTTGAGGTGCGTGGGGTGGAAATTAATTTTTCCATCTCAAAATATTCAACATTCGTTAAATAATCATGAAATATTCATATATCAGTTAAAACATAATCGAAAACATAATAACCATTAAAAATAAAAATTCTATAATTTCAGATAATTAATTGTTAGTTTATATTTCATTCTGAGTGAAAATCTTGTCAGATTTTTTTAATTGATGTCATATCTTGTTCCTTTTGAAAATATAAACCAAACTCTTATGAAAAAATAATTATTTTTCCAATCGGATTTTATAAGCATTTAAATAGTGTTTGAGAAAAAAATTAAATTACCAAATTTCTATTCAGTATCTCTAAATAAAAACCAGATATTCTATAAAACAAAATATTTAGAAAAAAAATCCATAACTTCGTAAGGCTAGGAATATAGTGAGTCGAAATTTTGATTTTTAAATAATTATCCATAAATTTATAATTATAAAAAATGCTTTCGTATGTTCCATTAGATTGTTTGGTATAGGGGAATTTAATGGAATGATATTAGATAATTTTCGATCGGTACATCCACAAATATTGAAAGACTTATAAGTATATCAATGGATTTTTCAATAGAATTGCATTGTCTTAAATAAACATGGATTTCTCTTGTATTCCGGAATATATTTACTTTTATTAGATTCATAACATAAATGATATTATCCATTACAGCGAGGAAATCCATTACAGGGTATGAGAAAATTAACTCAATAAACAATAATTAAGTCGCTATGTTAATGGAGATTTTATATAGATAATACTTTTCTACTGCCTTCTTGAATAATAATCTGCTTATTCTTGAAGAATGAATATGAAAATTTAGATCACTCGAAAGTTTGCAATTAATTGCGATAATACGATTAATATACTAATTATTAAAATTGTCAAGATGCTCTAATAAGAAATATAGAATGAAAAATTCATAAAGATGAGAACGGCTTGTTGACGTTCATAACAAAATCGCATGCTTAACGAAAATCTAAACTTATGAAAATAACTGACTATTTCTTACAAACCTCATTATATATTGTTAAAAGTGGAGTAAATTACTATCATTTATAAAAAACTGATATTATATAAAATGAAACTATCCCCCTGTGGATAAGAGGCAAGAATATACCCACCGTCTGACCCCACGTAGAAGTAAAGGGTTGCTAATGCAGTCACCTCTTGTTGATGGTTCTGAGGTCCATCATTCAGTGCTCGCCTGTTGACTCCTATACGGAATCGCGACTGCTTCAGAGGTACTCACATCCGTCACTGCAACCTGCAATGGGACCCTACACGGATTTTGCCTCCCTCTTCTAGAAATTCGGTCTTTGCACATATTGTCTTCGGGGGACATGTTTTCACATATCAGCCATAGGGAAGGGTAATAAAAAAAAAACAACAACGAAATTAGAAAAAGTAATAACCAGGTTCATTCCACATATGGTTATTAAATGCATCTGAATATCTTAAAATTGGTAATTGAAAAGAGATAATATGTTAATGTAAATCATAAATATTTTAACACATAATTACATTGTTGTGGTTACTTTATTTTTTAAACTAAGCAATTAAATATGTAATTTTTAATTGCAATTTTTAAATATGAAGTAGAGCAATTATAAATTACGTAATTAATAATTTATTAATTATTAAATTCCAGGCAAGGTTATTATTAAATATCACTAATTGATAAGAGTTAATAACTTACAATTATCCATATAAGAGCTTGTTCGTTTCGCCCAGTCAATTAGTATTCTTATACCGAATAGAAAGTGGCGTAATCTCTTGACAAAACAATACATATTTAAATATACATAATACTGAGTTTTCTTTTTATTTACAAATTTAATCACTATTTTTAATTTTATTTTATTGTGTAACAAATGAGATTTTTTATATTTATGGTTTTTATATATGGTCACATTATGTATTGGATAAAAACATCAATGGTTATATTTTATAATAGCGTTATACAAATTTATTTTGCGAACAAGTTATCATTAGGAATCCGTTGTTTATTTTAGTCTTTTAAAAACTATAATTTCTATCAAATATGTAGACAACATATGGAAAGTATGCTACGCAACCTATATTGGACTCTGAAAATCTAAACGCTTAAAAGTCAGTTGAGGGATTATCGTTTAATGAAATTAAATAAATATCCCCAGTTAATTACCAATAAAATGGTCACTTGTCCAGAATAAATTGAAAAAAGATTGTTTACGAACTATTTTGAAACTGTATCAAAATACTGATATGTCGCTATTAGCAGGTGTATTTCAAAATTTTCGATAGATTTATTGAATACTTTATTGGATGTTGATTACAGTATTCAAAATTTTGTACTGCATTGAAGAAATGAATGTCGTTGTTCTCATATATTCCATAGCAAATTTCAATTTTTTCTAGCAACTGAAACTTCGAAACAAACTTTTGAAATATATTTTTAGAATTTATTCTATACATGCAAAAATTTCACTCTAAACGTCACCACAAAACAAGAGTAACATCATTACCATGGATTAAGATGAGATGCTAGTTTTATTCATATGTCTTAACATAGCTAAATCATAAAGACACAACAACGAAATTTCTTTACTTTATCCTTTTCACATTTTATGGACTTTCTTTAAGCTAACCAATGACGATTAATAATATTTATTTATTTGACTCAGCTAATTTTGTGATAAAAAATTATAAACAATTATTTGAAGATTTTCGATGGTAAAGACAGAAAATTGAACCTACGAGAGTTTCCATGATTTATTTTAGTGGGCTTATGCAAGGGAATAAACAATTTTGATCACTATACAATATTGAAATAATAAGGAATTACAAAATCAACCTATTTACCAAATTTGCATCCGTTTCTCCGTCCACTCTAATTAATGCCATTATCTCAAATATTCCTTATTCAGTAATAAATTCGATATCATACATTACGACTAAAATCGTATATCGAAAAATATACATTAAGATTCTTGACATTCTTTATTTCCAAGTAAATTATCATCGATAAGGTTACTAATGCCATAAGCAAAATGTATTCCCGCCGAGAAGGACCGATTTGTCTCTATTGCTTTTTACAACCTTGCATAAACATGGCATTTATTTATGGAATTGAGACTTATATTTCTTGTAATCACAATAAGACGATGAACAAACGACTGAAAGAAATCTACATCGGACTTGTCAAATTTATTGCTTGGGGACATTTCTTATTCATATTATCGCATTTAATTCCGAAATTGAATGTTAACTCTCTCTGTATTGAAAGGTATCAAACATTCAAAAGTGGAAGTTTTATCGCCAAAATAGCAGCGCTTACAATAGCATTTATTTATGCTTCCTTAATCAGTTTTACTACGAGTAATAAAATCAGTTTGAAAATTAAGTTAAGAAGCATTGATTTCCGTCGGCAAGACATAATAAAGAATAATTATGATAAGATTTGCAAACTTTCCCTGTTAACAATTTTGATTGTTAATATTTCGATAGTTTCAGTTTACATTATTGAGATAAGAGTTGTATTCGCTTATCTGCTGAAAAACGAAAAATTTCAAGGCGAAGCTCTTTTCTGTATTGTAGAAAACGGAATATGGGCAAATTTTCTCATTGGAGGAATTGGTTTTGCTTTGATCCTGTCAATAATATTTCTGTGGGTAGCTATAAAAGAATTACAAGAAATTTTAGGCGAATTGGCATTAATAAAGGCTCGCGATGTGAATTTATATTTCAAACTAAAAAGATTCATGATTCATCACGAAGAATTATGGAAATGGATCTCTCAGATCAACAATAATTACAATTACGTAGTTGTCATGTTTCATGCCAGTATTACTTCAGGAACAAGTCTCTGCTATTATTTTTATTTCTTTATAGATTTAGAGAGTTCTCATCAGTATGCGTTTTTGGGCTTAGTCGTTCTGTTGACATTCATTTGCATCATCTATGGACTTGTAATGAGTTGCATTGCATTTAATGTAAGTATTGGTATAAATAACATTCAATTATTACTAATTTTCATTCAAAAACTAAAATTTTTTGTTTGCTTCAGATGCTGAATGCTTTTCAAGACATTCGGGGATTTGCAGAAGGCTATTTATATTTGGAACAGAAATTGAAGGTATGAATCTTATTGTAAGTTATTTGACTTCACTCAAATTCAAGAAATAAAATTGTTTATCAATTCAGATTCTTGATTTCATGAAACGATTCGGTAACGTCCCATTGGGACTTTCAATGGGAGGATTCTACGTTATAAATAAGAAGTTTCCTATCAAGGTAATTCTTTATAAACTTTATTATAAATGTTTTTAAATCTAAGAAATATCTTTATAACAATAATTATTGTTTTGCAGATTTGCAGCAGTTTGTATTCTATCTTTTCTTGGCTGTTAAAACTCAGAAACTTCTCTCTTCAGAAAAGTGACTATGCTCAAATTTCCATTAGCAACAGCACAAAGATGATGTAAAGATGCAGCACTAGTATTAATATGATATTCATTATTTACCCATTTATTGTTTTAAAATATTCATAATTATGTTTGCAATATTGTACGAAATACATAATGCAACTGTAAAATTATATATGTACGTATTTTAAATCTCATACAGGTCTTTTTAGAACACGGTTTTAATAGATGATCCGCAGGACAACAATATTTCGATAACTTTTCGGAAGTATTCCGCGAATTTATGAAATATATGAATATATTTATTCTCTAATTTTTAATTAAAGATATCTTAAAGACCGCATGCATATTTTTATTGCTAATTGATCTTCTTATCGGTTTCTATAATAATGTTGATTTTGGAGATCAACAATATTTGTTTTGTATTTTAAATTTTCCTCAGATTCGAAATGATTGAAGGGCAATCTTATCTCACGAATAGTAATAATTTTGTTAGTAATTCAAAATCTATTCTTATACTTAGCACAACGTGTTCGTAACTCTGAGATATGTTATATAGGTTATTAATAGAATCGATACTACGTTTCTTATTTCATATACTTGAATATGAAATTAGAAAACGTAGCCCCGATTAAAAGTCAAAAGATATTTGTTGGTTGTTCATTCATCTTTAAATATTGCAATCGCACGTCATGTATCTATATAATTTTATAATATATTTGTTTCTGTAGCATTTCACATCCTAAATGTTTAAAGTACTTGTAAAAATTTTGAAATGTTCTGAGATTTTAAAATAAAATGACAGATTTATTTCACAAAAATATGCATGGCTTTCTTAAATAAAATTCCCCTAACTAGAATATTACATATATATAATAATAAATTAATATATTATTTTAGAGAATGAACATGAGATAATTCTAGAAACAGAAATAGGGTTGTTCGAATTCCGAACCAACGGTTGGATGATTGCACCAGATGTGTGCTATACTTTCACTATAGTTAGCGGGTTGAATTCCTGGGTTCGTAGTTCCATAGTATTTTGGAGGTCCAGTCTCCTCATTGATTCCCATCCTCCGCGTGGTAGGTGACTTCAACCTGGGTTGTGACTTATGGTGCGCATGAAATTAAACGCCGCTTTGTGTACTAAATATAGAAAAGCAACATAAAACCACTCAATTTCATGCGGGGAGCTATTTCGTCCCGACGATTGCTATCATCTCTTGCGTATCAGCCATTAGGAGAAGGATGTGGTTCTATGAGCATGCCTGATCGTTTCTGAAAAAATAGAAAGTGTGACATTCGAAAATTGAATCCAGAGTACATAATGAGGAAAAACACAAGTCAATCGGGCAGTCAGCCCAACAACCCTTCTTGAGGTTATGATTAGAAATTTGTCCGAACCTAACGCGATAAATACGAGAAAATGAACATTGTGATGGGAAATCCGTCAAACGGCTCTGTACCGTGTAGGATCCCAAAGTAGGTTGTACTGATGGAAGTGGGTATCATCAATCCAGGTCCGGTTCTGGGACGGGGATCTAAATTTGATATCTCAAAGACTTATACTGGATTATACAGTCATCGCGAAATGACTCTTTAGCCGCCTTTTACGACATGCATAAACCAACGAAAATATCGATTGATTCAATGTTCTAGATAACTGATGAAAATTTGTAGTAATAATATCTCTGTATAGTATTGGCGAGATTAGAAGTATTTTCGGTGGATGCTTAACACAAAGCGTAGCGATTGGATGGATGCATAGAGACATCTGCTATATCGGAATGAAAAAAAAAATGCCAATATGAAGGAGCAAATACATTTTTTATATTAAACGAGTTATTTTCTTATCTAAAGTATTAAAATATTACGTAAGTACCAAGAGCAAGAAAAATGGCAATAATTTAAAACCGCAGGAAAAATTTTGGTGTTGTAGAATGAAAACCAATAAAAGATAAAATTTATAAATATATAGATAAATGTATGTTTTTCAGTATTACCATAAGTGATTTATATATATATATATATATATATATATATAATGTTGTTTTTTTCAGATATTTATTAAATTTAAATTAGCATCTCAAGTAATCTAGGAAGTAAGATTAATTCATATATAATATGAACACTAACTGCGTTCTTTCTATGAAAAAAATTTTCATCATATAAATTAAATAGAAATGTTTTCTCTAAAAATGGTTAGAATAATTCATAATATATAGAAAGGCGAATTAATATAGGCTTATTACTACCGTTTTGGGTTTTTACATCGGAATGATATTTCAGAAGAATTATGTAATAAGTTTTGCAACGATCGGGTTTTTGTAAAAAATTATTACAATTTATAAATGTAAATTTATTAAAATATTTTAAATCATAATCTTAAAACAATTAAAATAGGCAAAATTATTATATTCTAATTTAAACTATAAAATTTGCTATTGTAACTATAGCTTTTCATATTTACTAACTTTAATATGTCTTAACTGTATAGTTTATCCACAGTTCATTAATTAGATCTGAATACATGCAATGGCAAGATATGTATCAGAGACTGAGATTGATACATATTTCTTGCAAGATAAGTACCAGAGACTGAAGAAGCAAGCTGAATATGAACTTTTAGAGAATCCTAATGATCAAGGATTTTTTTGATGCAATTGCATCTTGCCAGCCACCTAGTTAAAGAAAAGGAAATCAATTGTAATGGATCTTTTCCATCATTTATTGTGCTAAATGAATCCATGTATGATTTTCTCCTTAAGGCAGACAGATTAAACCGATTATATGACTCTCTAGTTGTAGTCATAGGCAATAAATTAGTTTGAACATATACAACTAGATGTTTTTATTCTTATCACAGATTTTAGATTTTTATTGCGTACTTTTGCAAATATTTTTTGTTTTATGATTTCAATTTCTAAATGCAAACGATTTTAATATTAGTTTTTTCTCTGCTCCGATAGAACATTCTTTATTCTAACATAAAATAAAATTCTTAAAAAATGAACATTAAAATGTGGATGTATTTGGAAATATACTTATTATAAAATGTAAGACAACTTATATTTTCGTTTTTTAAAAATTTGTTCAGAAGTTTATGAAAATATGTAACAAAGTAATAACTTGATACGTATCAAATAGAAAATAACAATTATATTTTAGCATGGGTGAGGAGAGTTACAGAGTTGCTATTGTTTGAGTAGCTTCTATTTTTTCATTGTTACCTATCGAAAATTTTCAAATACAACTGCTAATTATGAGACATTAGTATTTTGATACAGTCCCAAAATAGTTATTAAAGAGTCTCTTTTTGTTTATTCTGGACAAGTGACTATTTTGTTGGTAGTTAACGAGGGATATGTATTTAATTTCATTAAATTATAATCCTTCATCTATCTTTTAAGAGTTTAAATTTTCAGAGGTCAGTATATGTTGTGTAGGACACTTTCCATATCTTCTCTACATATTTAGAAGAAATTATAGTTTTTAAAGACTAAAATAAACAACAGAATCCTAATGATAACTTCGCAAAATAAATTTGTATAGTACTATTATAAAATATAAACATTGATGTTTTTATCCAATACATAATGTAACCATATATAAAAACCATAAATATAAAAAAAAATGCAAAAACTTTCATTTGTTACACAATAAAATAAAATAAAAATAAAAAAAATGATTAAATCTGTAAATAAAAAAGAAAAATGAGTATTATTTATATTTAAATATGTATTGTTTTTTCAATAGATGACTTCACTTTCAAGTGGTAAGAATACTAAATGACTGTGTGAAACGAAGTAGCTCTTACATCGAAGATTGAAGGTTATTAACTCTGACAATTACTGATATTTAATAATAACCTTGCCTGGAATTTAATAACTACTAAATTGTTAATTACACAATTATAATTGCTATACTTCATATTTAAACATTGCAATTGAAAATTACACATTTAATTGCTTAGTTTAAAAAGTAAAGTAACCACAACAATGTAATTATGTGTTAAAATATTTATGATTTACGGTAACATATTATCTCTTTTCAATAACCAACTTAAAAATATTCAGATGCATTTAATAATGAGATGTGCAATGAACTTGGTTATTACCTTTTACTCCATGCAGGGTCATATTCTGACCCTGCATGGAGTAAAAGGTGGGCATATTCTAACTCCTTATTCACAGGGGAAGATTTTTATTGTTTATAATCTGAGTTGTTTATAAATGATAGCAATTTTCGCCACTTTGAACTGTATATTACTAAGTTTGTGCGAAATAGTCAGCTATTACCATAAGTTTATAATTTCGTTGAGCATGCAATTTTGTTATGAACTTCATCCAGCTGTTCTCATATTTATGATTTTTTCATTCTGTTCAATTCACACTACTAGAGCATCTTGACAATTTTAATAATTAATATATTAGTATATTAATCGTATTTCTCATTTAATTTCAAACTTTCGAGTGACCTAAATTTTCATATTTATTCTTCAAGAATAACTGGATTATAATTCAAGAAAGCAGTGGAAAAGAATTGTCAATGTAAACTCTCCATTAACATACCGACTAAATTATTGTTTGTTGAGTTAATTTTCTCATATCCTGTAATGGATTTCCTCGCTCTAATGGATAATGTCATTTATGTTATGAATATAATAAAAGTAAATATATTCCGGAATACAAGAGAAATGGATGTTATCTAAGAAAATGCAATTTTTATTGAAAAATCCATTAATATATTCATTCATTAATCTTTCAATATTAATGGATATATCGATTGAAAATTACCTAATATCATTTCATTAAAATTCCCCATACGAATCAATCTAATGGATCTAATGGAACTTATGGGAGAATGTTTTATTAATTATAAATGAATGAATAATTATTTTAAAATCAAAATTTCGATTCACGGTAGTCCTAGTCTTACGAAATTATGGAATTTTTTTCTAAATATTTTATTTTATAGATTTATATAGTTTGTATTTAGTCATATTGGATAGAAATTTGGTAATTTATTATTTTCCCAAACACTATTTAAATGCTTATAAAATCCGATTAGAAAAATAATTATTTTTTTCAGTAGAGTTTGGTTTATATTTTCCAAAGAAACAAAATATGATATCAATAAAAAATATCTGATAAATTTTTGATTCAGAATGAAATATAAACTAGCACTTAATCATCTCAAATTTCAGAAATGTTTACTGTTTAATGATCATTATGTTTTCGATTATATTTTAACTGATATATGCACATTTTACGATTATTTAACTAACGTTTAATATTTTGAGATCGAAAAAACTAATTTCCACCGCACCCACCTCAAATTCAGGGAAGCACTTTGTAATATTTTCCAATGGTTTTTGAAAGATTTATAATTCTACATTCAGTATAGAGACATTCGCTTTTTCTGCATATCAATATAACAATAATCAAAAATTGTGTTTTATTCTCTTCATCGAGCTTTTACTGCAAATCATTACGGTAAAAGCTATGCACCACAGAATGAAATGAATTACCCAATTTCCGTGCAGCATGTCGATTATCATAGAAAGATTTCTAAATACATCAATCGGTTTTCAATAAAATGCATTATCTTAATATGGATTCCTTCTGAAATATGGAATATATTTAGATTTGTTAGCCTCATAACATCAATGCTATGATGCTAACAATGACTAAATACAAACCTATTAGAGACATAAAGTCGATTACTGTAAAAGTCCACTTTATAAATAAAAATTTTTGAGAAAATCAACACGGAAGTATTAGTTAAATTCAAAACAGTAATGGAGACTTTACATTGATAATTCTGTTCCACTTATTTCCTGAATAATAAATTATGCTTGAAAATAAACAACAAAACTTTTCATTCGAAAGGTATGCAATAAATCGCGATCAAGCGATCAGTAATCTAAAATTTTAATATGAACTGAAGGAGATGACGAGTTTCATGCTGATGACAACAGCTTACAGGACTTCCTAACAAAACTGCACGTTAACATGTTAATCTATTTAATTTATTAACATCTTTTAATTTATTTTAAACATTGTTATTTTCTTTTAAAATAGTTTATATATTCAATTTATGAACAGAATTTATGCTTTCGACAAAAATAAAGAAGTATTGACTGGAGGTCTTCCGGGACCTCACATCATCGTCGATTTCAAAAATTGAACAAAGTGC
>WUQG02427669.1:0-14596 GCA_011317285.2 Androctonus mauritanicus | reverse complement strand
TGGGCATTGGCAAGAGTTATTTTACCGTGTATTACTGGCAACTGTGTACTATAATATAAGAAAATTTCAGCAAAATCAGGGAGGGTGGAAGTTGGTCCTTTCCTTGTAAGTTCAGAAATTTTTCAATATTACAGATTACATTAATTTTAAAAAATAAGGATAAAAAAATATTTGAATGTGATAAAACTATTAATAATAATAATAATAATAATATATTTCAAACCTTATAGAGGTATTAAATTTGATAAAATAATGATGATAAAAAATTTTAATTTTATTTATGATTCTCTGACTTTCATTGGAGATCATAAAAATCATACTCTATATAGTTTTCATTTTGACAATAGCTATATTTATGATGTAATCAGATGTTAAAAAAAATATATCAACCTATCATTTCTGTTTGCTAATGATATTATCTATAAAGGAAATATAATATCAGCATTCATTGATATTAGTACGTTTAAGGTTAATATAATGAATCTGATATAAAAAATTATCAAAAGATTTATCATCATATTCATTTAACAATGCAAGTTTAATGAATAATTAAATAAAAATGATATAAGATTACCATATTATTTCTTCAAATAAAAAATTAAAATCATATAATACAAAATATGTTTTTAAATATTGTAGATCATTATTAACAATTTTTATACCTAATTTCTCTTTCATAAAACAAATTCATATGATTTTTTAATTTCTGAACTTCTTGATTTGTATTACTTCGAATCTGATCCATTTCATGTTTTAACTTTTCATCATATTCAATTTTAAATTTCTCTCTGCAATAAAATAATTTTTAAATAAAATTAATTTTTTTAAATTTTCTATTTTTTATAATCAATTACATAGTATTGTAATAATACTATATAATTATAAATGTAATATTAAACTTTATAAATGTTTATAATAAAACATTATAATATATTTTTTATTTATCAACTTTATAAATGTTGATAAATAAAAAATATATCAGGCTTAAAATTTAAATTAGCTTTAAGAATCTAAGTTTAATTTAATAAGAATTAAAGTGCTTTTGGAATTATTAATTTCAGTAACATAAAAATAATAAAATAACTTTTGAAATTTGAATCACATGTTATTTTACATATATTCAACAAGATTTAGAGATAAAACTTAAATTAAAAACAAATTAAATTATGAAAACAAATTACTAACTATATTTTAAACAGATATATCTTTGCTTAACATATTTTTGCTATGATGTACTATTGATTTTATTACCAATCCATCTATAATGTATTAATTTATTATCCTTTTTCCTGATATGATTAATTAAACATTAATTTAGCAGGATAGCATAGTGAAAACATTCCTGTACAAAATAAAACTTTCCTATGAAAAGCTGTTTTTTGTCTCATAACTTTTAAAAAATTCTTCAAAACTGCCTTTAGCACATTTACAGTCTATTAATCAATAATATCTAACACATTAGCAGCTGTGAAAAACTCTTTATTTAGCAAATGTTTTCAGTAAATGAGGTTACCATCTTCAAGCTTATACGAGCAGCAGTTTTTTAGAATGTGGAACAGAAATTCAAAAAATTAAAAAATTCGAAAATCTACAAAGATTAAACATGTTGTTGCCTTGATTACATTATCACTGTTAATCATTGTCTGCGATACAAAGGAGAAAACTGTTAGTAGACTTAATTTTGAATGTGGACCAAGGTCCAGATAATGTATAATAAATTAACATATAAAATAGGTATTACCTATTTTATTATGGTCTTTCTTTAAAAGAACTATCTTTTCTAAATTGCATTATGAAAATTAATGTTAATTATTGATGTAACTTTATCATCATTTATATAACTAGATGGTATATAAGAAAATTTCAATGAAAAATAAGTGACAATTTTGGAGGTCAGAAGTGGATTATAATTTTTTCCACTTAAATCAATGGTAAATTCATTAATTCATAATCTGAGTGTTAAGTTCAAGCTTTAGCATAATTCACATAGTATCATTAAAGATGATTATCCAGTAATGTTCATTTATGTATTGCATGATTGGTTTCTAATTGTAGAAAAAATAGTAAAAGTGGCTATTCCATCTAAATGATCCCAAATTTACAAATATTTCCTAAAAACACTTTAATCTCATAAAATGGACTTTATCTGTATAATAAATATGCATGATTAGAGAACATCTGTTTTGTTTATTCCTTAGAAAAGTTCAAAACTTCATAAAATAATCATGAGAAAGGCTGGATTTACAAGATATCTAAAACAGAACTCCAGGATTTCTAACAGAAATATTTTCTGTTTGGATCTCACATAATGGCATTTTGAATTTATTCGTGAAATGACAATATTCAAATTATAGTTCAGATTTATCCATGAGATAACAGCACTGACATATAATATATATATATATATATATATATAAATATATAAAGACATAGCATGCTGCAGTAATGGCATTGCTACAAAAGAAAGCACAGTGCATGTCATGATTTGTAGAATCAAAGTCAGCGACAACTGTTCAAAGGAATTTCAACTGGAAGTATGCTAAAAATGGTCCAAGTGATAAAAGCATCCAGAAATGGCATCAAAAGTTCTTGCCAATAAGTGTTTTAAAAGGACATTCACCAGAAAAGCTAACAATATATGTGGAAAACATGGAACAAATTCAACTGTTTTTCCAGTGTAGCCTGAAAAATTTGTTTCATTCTGAGAGTCATCAATTACATTTCTAAAAGCACTGTGCTTGACGTTCACAAGAAATTCAAATTTCATGTTTATAAACTGAACCTTGTTCATAACATCCAGTTTTCTGATAAAGAGATCAGAAATATATTTTTTCCCCAGAGGATATGATTTTGAGTATGTTTGGAATATCTAGATATGATAGAGAACTTCAGATTGAGAAATGTGGAGGGCCTCATTTTCCAACAGGATGGAGCTCTGCCATATTATGCAATGATTGTGCAGACTGTGTTCAACAACTGATTTTCAGGAAAATGGATAACAGGAGGTCTCATTGCTGACCACCACACAGTCCCAATTTGATTCCAATGGATTTCTTCTTTTGGGACTATATGAAAGACAACATTTATCAAGAAAAAATCCAATTCCTTGCCCATTTGCACCATAAAATAACAGCAATCATAGAAAAAATTCCTATGCGTGTGCTTACCTGAATGTGATTTGAAATGAACATCCATTTTGATTTCTGTAGGGCTGTAAATGCATAATGAGTTACACTAACAGGTAATCAAACTTGTGATATTGTACTTTGACAATATATGCCACATACATTTTTGCTTCAAAATGTCATGAAATAAATTTCATTGAAAAACCCAAAGTTCTTTTTTTGAACACTGTATACTATATTTATGTTGAAAAACATCTGAAATGTTCCTAAATTAAAAATATTGTTATTTAGATTTATCAACTCCTAAATTTCAAAAGAATTGGGTAAAATTATTTTATCAGTAATAATGTTATTTTGAGAATAAAAACAAATTGTTTATTGATGCTGTGCATTGCATATTTTAAAAAATTTCTTATAGAGCAAATTGATATATAAAATTCAAATATTTGGTCTAGAAGAAAATGCCACCTATTTGTTAGTAGAACAAAAATTACTATTGACTATAACTAAAATATTGCATCTCTCAAGAACTTAATACATTTAGTTGAGTCTTCTTTTCTTAAAATTCAATTATTTATTTATTTTGGAATCAAATCAGATCCATTCTGTAAAATTATTTCATAAAATTTAAAAATGATCTAGAAAAAAATTACAATTGCTAGACAAGTGATTCTATCGTACCATTCTGAATCATGGTAAAGCAATTATTTTTAAAACTGTTATCAGCATTTTTTTCTTCTCCAACATCATTTACTATTTCAATAATGATAATTCAATGAACAATTTAATTATTTGTTTTCATGCAATAATTAATATTCTAACTACACCAAACATTCAAAACAAGTTCCATATAGTATAGATAATATCATGCAAACAATGCAAGTCAACATTACATTGACAAGTGAGCACAATAATATTGAAATAAGTGTTATGCCTTTCTTATAATTTTGACCAACAGACAACAAACACATCACTATTTGTTTTTGAGTATTTTCACTTGAAATAAAAAAATGAATTAAAAATCCAGATTGATGCATTTTCAGAAAACAACTAATTAGAATATACAGAAATGATATTTAAGAAGGAACATCATTACTTTTTTCTTGGATAAAAAATAATAATTTAATTAATAAACAAAACTAGAGTTTAACAAATTATAATTAAATCAAACATGTATTACTCCAAATTAACTATATGATTTATTTAAAACATTTTTCAAATGTTAGTCTATCAATGAACTATATATAGAATTTAATTAATCAAACATATCAAAAAAAATAAAATTTAAATTTATGCATGCATAATAATATATGAAATTATATTAATGAATAACACAATTTCTATTTAAACTAAATTATTGTCAATACCATTGCTTACCTTTCACTATAATTAAATAAAATATATGTCTATCCTATACTAATAAACTATTATAGCCTTAATTAACATTTTCCATTTTGTTGGTAATAAAATTTCTCTTTTTTATATTTTCAACTTCTTTTGTTAAGTTTTGTTTAAAGATGTTCCATTTTTCTTTTACAAATTCTTTTTTTATCAATTTCATTTATAATTTTAGTATCCTCCTATAATATATTAATTTTTCTATTATATGCAGTCTTACTAAGTGCTATCAAAGCTTTTGCAAAGCAGATATTCTTTTTATATTCTTCTACTCTTTCTCCAAATTATTTATTAATTATATCTATATATGATAAACATTTACTGGTGTTTGGTCTATATATGAGATTTTATATATAATTGTTCTTCTATTTATCATTGGATTATGTTTTGATAACCCCATCATAGGTCAAAAAATTGTAAGCCAAAAATGATTGCTGATAGTAGTAATTTTAATAATTATAGTAGACATAGAAGACCAGATCCTCCAAGATGATAAAATTGTTTGTATTTGATCCCAGATCCTCTAGGAGAGAAAATCATCTGGAATTGAAACTTGGTCTCCAAGGTATAAAATTTTACAAAATTGAACCAGAATTCTTCAAGGTAGTAAACAATTGTTTTACTATATTTTTGATGAAACAAAAAAGTATTTTTAACCAATATGCTATGAAATATGCATAAGTTTGGAATACTGTAAGGATGATCATAACTTTGGATTATCATAAGCTGAATAATCATAAGTAGGGGAGCATCTGTATTTCTCTTCTTTCTTGCAGAGGTATATATAGTTTCATCATCATTTCATAACACTTGCAAGCACATTTTTATTTCTTCTAATAGCTATTTTAATTTTGTAAACTCCCTCAATTTTCCATTTTCTTTTTTCAGAATATCATGAGGAGAGAAACTTGTGCATATGTTTGTGATGTTTTGTTCAGATGCTCTGCTACCTGAAAAAACTTGTTACTAACAGCATTAGAAATGCTACTGTTAATTAAGGTTATAATAGTAGTTTATTAATATAGCACAGGTATATAATTTCTTATACTCTAATTGAAGCTATTTGAAGGAATATCTACTAATAAAAATATCTGAAGTCAAATTATCCTCCAACACAATAATTTGGAACTAAACTGCAATTTTAATAAATATTTTAAATCAAGACTACACTACCATAGCCTTAATTTAAAATAATTATTAAAATTGTAGCTTAATTCCAAATTATTATGGTAGAGGTTAATTTGACTTTAGATATTTGATTTATATATAATTTAATTTAATTATAGTGGAAAACATATAAGTTAATTTACAGTAATTTAATTCAAATATAAATTATTGATATTTATTAATAAAATTTCATATTATAATACAGAATCAAAGCCCATTAAACACAGTACAAACAATTTATTTCAGTATAACGTTTTCAGACACTACACTTTGCCCCTCATCAGTACTGGTAACTGCTAACTATATCTGATATAGTTAGCAGTTACCAGTACTGATGAGGAACAAAGTCTAGTGTCCGAAAACGTTATACTGAAATAAATCGTTTGTACTGTGTTTAATGGGCTTTGATTCTGTATTATACTGAAGAAGCACAGTATATTTAGTTAGTTCTATATTTCATATTATATTACACTTGTATAGATTTAAATTTAATTGTTTTTCTTTTGTTATGTTTGATTATTTAAATTCTATCTATATTTCTGATGATAGACTAATGCCTGAAAAGCACTTTAAATAAATCATTTAGTTAAATTCAGGTAACACAAACTTGATTTATTTATAATACTTTAAATTTGTCATTTCTGATAAGATGCTCAAAATCTATACAATAAAACTAGTGACATTTACTAGTGACATTTTATCATCAAAATCAGAAACATCAAAAGTGTGAAAGTTTCTATATAAAAAAATTCATCATTTTATACTTTTCATTTTTTCCTAGTTCATGTTAAGTTTATAGAAGAATCTATCCATTTGTCTTCATTAGAATACATCTAATTTTAATTTTTTAATTCTAAATTTAGTAAGATAAGGATGAATAAGTTTCAATGTGTCTAAAATAACTATCACACATCAATATTGATGTAATTTATTAAGTGAAAAAAATCCCATTATCTGTGGTTTCTGATATTTAATCCAATGATATATCACTAATAAATGATAACAACAACAATATATTTTAATATATTTATACCATTATCGTCAATGTTCAGATTATTAAATTTTATACCTAAATATAAAATTTAATATTCTTAAATCAAATCCTAATGTACTAGAATCACTATATATTGTATTATACAGTCTCTTCCCAACTTACATCAATTCAATATTTTCCATAATTTTTAAATTTTTTCAGATATATAGCCTAAATAGCTATATTATATTTATAGGTAACAAATTCAAACATATTAGTTTACATTATTAAAACTTCATATTACTTTATTTATTTGTTTTTGTGTATTGTTTGTTGATCTTAAGAATCATATTACTGGAATGATATTGTTCCATGAGGCACTGTTTCATTTCCAGTCATGGAACAATATGGCATAATGTTGTATAGATGCAATCATTGTTATTATCTAACCTGAGTTTTTAATTCAAAATTTTAGTAAAAAAATTATTTTTCTGACTACGTAAAATTTGACTTGCATTAAGTTCTGAAAAACTTATTCCTTATATAAGTCAGGAATGACATTATATTCTTTATTGAATCAATCATACTTCTTATATATGAACGTACTTTAAATGTGTGATTTTATAATGCAAAGATTTTTAATGAAAGCTCCATTATCTTGAAATACTATATTAACATAATATAATCTTTGACTTATGATGGGATTTGGTTTGAACCCCACTATTATAAGTCATAAATGACCAAAATTTATGGATTTGCCACTACTAACATTTATTATTACATACCACTTTATCGTAATAAACTTAATTAACACAAAAATACAAGAATTAACATAAAAAGGATTCTTTCTGTAGATCAGATCAGTTTCTGTTGATCAGGAACTTGAACCTTTTGTTAACTGCATTGACCAATCACAAAATTTATTGATACTATCATTGCTATAAGTATGAATGATTGTAGGACAATGTAATCATAAGTCAAAGAATATTGTATATTAAGTAAAATACTACATTATTATATAATATATTAAAAAACTACTGTATTAATATATTAGAATACATTTCTAATATATTAATACAATATTAATATATTGTATATATATTAATATTGTATTAATATATATACAATATATTTAATATATTGTATATATTAATTGTATATATTGAATATACAATTAATATATACAATATATTAATTGTATATTCAATATATACAATTAATATATTTTCTAATATATTAATTTTATTTTAGAATACATTTCTATAAATAATTCTAAAATAGTTTTTATAATTATGATAACAAGATTTTTTATTTTCTATTTGTACCTGTGAAAATTCATAATTCAGATATTTGTAATTAAAGAAATTCCTGTTTTTTTTTGTTTGTTTAAAAAAATTTAATTGGAAAGTAAATGATTCATCCCATTAACTAATGATGCATATATGTGATTGTAAAAATTCATCTGTAAGTTTTATAAAATTATATTGCTTCCTAGTTATAGTGTGAGTTTATGAGCTAGGGATCCAACTCACATTATATGACAGAGGTGGGCAACATATTTTTTAAACTGCCACATTGTGGCAAATGAAATGTTTACTTTGTCACATCTTCTAAAAATTACAATAATAATTGCACAGTCACATTAATATTGCACAATCTAATATATTCAATGAAATGAAGAGAATAATCTCAAATTTTTCCAATTTTTAACATAATAAGAATTAATTTTCGTTATTAGTAAGAAAAGAAATAAAAATATACCAAAGGCAAAGTCACCACGTGGCAACTGGCAAGCAGGTTGCACACCTCTGTTATAAGATAATCATACTATAATTGACTACTTCAGAATTTCTTTTTAAAGAGATAGGAAACAGGGAAAAATTGCAGTATATCCAAATCCACAATATAAATGATAGTGTTATATCTGTGGACTACTGTAGGTCTATAAATTTTATATAAATATTTAATATAATTGAACAACTAATTCACCTGTTAATCTCTTGCCAAAGAAAATGGATGTTTAATGCCTAACAAAATTTTTATTAATGCAATGAAAACAATTGCATCAAATCCATAACAATAATTTCAAACTTATTACTCCATAAACAAAAATAGGATTCTTCTGCCTAAAAAAATAGTGACAATTTAAATATATAAATATTTCAAAATACATCAAAATTATAATTTTTCCATAAAATTTATAATTACAGTACAAAATTAGAAATAAATATAATAGACTCCCATTTATCTAGTCTCATTTTTTAACCAGCCACATTTTCATCAGAAATAAAAACAAAAAAACAATAAGTCATTCAGAAAGAAAGAAAGTGCTTAAAATTGTAATAAGATATATCGAATAGAAAGATAATTCAGCTGCAATTTAAATAATTCTTATCAAATTTGGCATGATTTTGTAATTTTGCTTCAAAAAACAAATTTAAATTGTAATGTCAAATGAAAATTATTGATTTTTTATTTAAGTAAATGTTACTTAGATAAAATTTATAGGTTGCAAATTAAATAAAAAAATTATATATATATATTATATATTTTTTATTTGATTTACAATCTATAAATGGTATTTTGCATGTGTTTACAGATTTGTTTATACAACTCATAAGGCCTGATAAAAGAGAGTCTATTGTAATTAGAAATTAAATATTTTTAACAAGCAATTCTTGAAAGAACTAATTGCCTAATTTCTGAACACATCCACATTTCAGTATACATAAAGATGCATAATAAAATATAAGCCATCTTCAATGTATGATCTCTTTATTCATTTATAACAAAATTTTTCAAATAGTTAAGTTATTAGGAGAAACTGAATAAATGGCATTTTAAACATTCAAACATATACTGTAAGGCAAACCATTTGATTATCAGATTTTTCCATTCAATAATGAAATTCAAGAATTCCTTAGCCCCTCAAGTGCCTTTGCTGTCAATAGACGTCATGACCTATTTATCATCTGTGTTCTTGTGACATTTATAGAAATCAAAACAACCTGATAAAAAAAACCATGAAAAAAAAAGAGTTAAAAAAAATTTAATCCTGATTTTATTAATCCAGCTATTGTGAATCAAGTTTTTTTTTGTTTTGACTGTATGAAAATATTCACTTTTAGTTATGGATCCTAAATTTTTTCAGTTACCAAAATATTTTTTTAAATTATGTGTAAACAAGCATTGTTTATAATTGAACTACTCAATAGAATATAGATTTTTTTTTAATCCCATCTTGTTGAATTTTTAGTCCAATATATCAAATTAATTCTAATTTTGGGATGAGATAAATGATTTTTTTGAAATTTTAAATAAATATCAAATTTTTCATACAATGAGCTATAAAATTCTGAAAATAAAAAAATATTTTAAATAATAGGAAAGTATTGCATAATTTATTAAAATAAACTAAAATATATCTTAATCATTCATTTTTTGTTTCAATTTCACTGAAATTTAGGAGAAAATCGCAAAAAATGAAATATAAATACCCTGCAGCATTTTTAGCAATTTAAATGGTATGGCACTTTTACTGCTTTACAGCAACCATTTCACTTCCCAAGAAATTGCAACCAAGCCTATTTTCCCCTGTGATATGTGGTATTGGGTGGGTTACTACAATAAACCCTCTGCAGTTCAATTAGAGGAAAATAAAGAATAATATAACTGTTTATGTATGAGATCAAACTATTTTCATATATGCTAGGATTTTTTGATATAAATTAAAAATTTTATAAAACATACTGATAAAAATTGTATAAATGAATGTAAGAACAAATTAATAAATATTAATAAAAATGACAATATTTCATTGAATTAATGTAATTTTTTAATAATTATATGAAGTAACTTCATTTAACAAAAGTTACATAACTTTTTTTTATAAATAATTTTGGAAGTTTCAGCCCAATTTCTTCATTTATGGCTAATTTTGATCAGAGGACATGTCACTAATTGAAAATATTAATTATTTCATTGGATGGCTAAGATTTCATATAAAAAAATCATGTTTTCCACAACCTCATAAATTGAATAAAAATTTGTTAAAAGGATAAACCTTCTAAAATTTGTTTGCATTGTTAGAAACGGCAAAATAATCTATAAAATTTGAAAATTTCAGAAGATTTTGATAAAAATTAAGCAGGATATCATAATTTAAATTTTTTATATATTAATTAGGCTTAGTATTAATTACTAACCAGCTGATGATTACAGACATTAATTGACATGAGCAGCACTCAAGGGGTTAAAAAAGCTAATAGTTAACAATACATTGGAGGCAGGTAAGCTTGGCAAATCAATAATAATTAAAGAATTATTTGATCATAATCAACTTTGATGATGATGATTGTGTCATCATCATCAAAGTTTGATCTTCCTGAGAAATTTCATAAAAAGTTCATATATTAATTCAAACAATGATAAAAAATATTTCAGAAATTTGAATGTCTGCCATTTTTGAATGTTGAAGATATGAGGCTAAAAATAGAGTATCAAGATCAGATTTAATGACAAAACATTATATAAATTTCATAAAATCTATTAATCAGATTAAACGATATTAATGGCAGATAAAGAAATAACATGATGACCTTTATAAATGTCACTTTTCTTTGAAATATAGATTAAAAATTAAGAATGTATAAAAATTGCCATAAATTTTTCATCTATTATTATGAAGTGATTTTTCATTTTACATTTATTAAAGCTCACCACTGAATGTAATTTATAGAATTAAAAATTCTATAAATTACATTCAGTGGTGTGCTTTACTGGCTCACATGAGCTCTTTGTTAAATTTGTCACTAATTTGCAAGCCCCTTGTTCTTTTTGTTTGCTTGTTTATTCACACCAAGAAAAACATGCTTTGCATGTCATAATCATACTTTGACTTATGTTAGTCTTTCTCTTCCTCATACTTGTGTATTTGATTGTACATAGCAAATAGTTTGATCTTGCAATAATGCCCTGCAAAGCAGGTAGGCAAATAGGGACTTAGTATGCAAAAGAGTTTTTGAAACATGGGAAGGGTGAGAATTAGGGTCTTGTCTAGTTTCGTTTAAGTTCAGTCAAATGTATTGTAGATAACCTAAAATTTAAACACTTGCTGAAAAATGCTGTCTGTTTTTAATAACTTTATTGTTGAGTATCAAATTGTTTAACATTGAGATGATGGAATGAAGTCTCATTTAGTTTTCCATTAAAATATGTCAATAAATAAGTTATTTTTATTTTTTAAATTTTAAAGATTTTTTTTATTTTAAAATGTTTTCTTGTGCATGCACAATTATTTGTATTTTCTGTTTTTGTAAAAAGTAAAACATTTAATTAGAACTTGATATTTTGTTTTATAAGATAAAATGCAAGCTCTTTGTTAAAATTTTCATAGCCCACTATTGATTACATTTATAGTAATTTTGGTTTTGTAGCACTTGATTGTAAAATAAACAGTAAAGTTTAAAATCACGTATAAAATATATTGAAAAAATAATTAAAGGAAACATTCATAATATCAAGAAATATAAATAAATATATATTACACATGTAAGCAGCCATCTCTCATGATTTTTTCATATTATAGCATTCATTTATGATAAATCAAATATGACTGGAATTCAAAATTTTTATATAAATATATGATTTCTAATAAAAAATATCTATAAGCTATCAATTATTAAACTTTTAATTTAAATAATTGTCATGTATAATATAAGCTTCTCAGAAGTCAATTGATTAATTTCTTTTTTTTTTAAATTTCTCAAGTTTAGAACTCAAGCATATGTTTACACTAATCATGTACCCTTGTATTAAAAATGTGAACTTTTAAAAAATAGAGTTGAACAGTTTGGTTTCTGAGAGCTTATATAAATAGTTCAGAAAAAATAAATCTTTGAAATCATATATACACATTCAATCCCTGATTATTCCATAATTTCGTTATTTGAAATTATACAAATTTAAAAATTGTACAATTTATGAATTCCATCTGTTTTTGAGTTACACAGTTTCCAATAAAATAGCACTAAAAGCAAGAGTGCTATTTTATTGGAAATTGAAAGAATAGCAAGTAGGATTAGAATAGAGTTACACAGTTTTAAATATTTGCATTTTTATGCTAAAATTATTTAAATTAAAAAAATTAAGTAATGGAAAAATTTGTTTCTTTATAATACAAAAAGAATATCTGTATAATAGACTTTGCATATTAAAATAGATACAGTAGATCTTATTTAACATTGTCTCATTTAAAGTCATTTCACTATTATGTCATATGCAAATCTACATTAATTAAAAAATTAAAGTTTTTAAGGCAGAGGAATAGAACAAAGTCTTATTTTCTTACATTTCACTGCATCAGAGACATATTAACAAATTGGAAATATATTGTAAATAATTATAGAAAATCACACTCATATAAAATGAAGTATTTAGGCATTTTATATGAACATGGCACTAATTCAAATATGCAATATTATCTATGGACACTGTGCTAAACTATATTGTAATAGGACAATCAATCAATTCTTCATGTAAAAATGCTGAACTTTCCAATCAAAAGACATGGAATTGAATTAAGATCCTACTTATTGGAAAATTTATACGAGGGATCCAGTTGACTTCCTGCTAATATGCAATTGATTTTTATGGATATATGCAACACAAGAGGGCTTGGAATTACACTATAATTAGCAAATGATTAGTAACTGACATTAATAAAAACTAATTGTGAATATAATAGCTATGAATTCTAAAGTGTCTTTTATTAGAAAAAATTCTTCCCCATAAATCATGATATATAATAGCTATGTAATATTTTCCAATATTAAAATTTACAATTAAATTTCATGCTTTTCATTATTGAACAATATAGTAATGATTAAATGAAAAAATTACCAGATAGCATTCCTTAAAGTACATAAAAAAGCACTCTAGGAATAAAACCCTGACTTATAACACTAAACACTTATGAGATTTCTGATTTCAGTTAATATCATTTCAGTTAAAGTCCAATTTTTAGGAATCTAACTTTGACTTTAAACAAAGACCTACTATACATATTTTGCACAAGTCATATTTATAAAAGATCTATTATTCCATTAAAGAAAGATATAAAACTATAGGTAGTCTTCAATTTACAACAGGGTTCCATTTCAATATCTCCATCGTAAGTCGATTCTGATGTAAGTTAAGGACTTTTTAATTCTTGATTTGTTTGATTTCTGTTTTATTATTTTCATAAATTAGGCTTATATTTAACTTAAAATGATTAAACTTAAAGTTTTCCTCACCTCCTTTTTTACATTGGAACTTTTGTCAGGATTGTATTGTACGAAAAGGGAGGCTTTGCACAGTCCTAGCATTGTGACTATTTTTTTTCAGTGGTCTGTTGTGTATCCTCAACAGAATCATCCCATAAGTAAGCTTGTCTTAATAATAAACATATATGAATGTGTAGCCCTGAAAAGGCTACACATTCATATATATGTGAAGAGGAGTTTCATCTCCTCTCTGACATCTTCTATAATTGGGACTATCAACAATCTCAATTAGGTGAAAATGCCTTCTAAAATGACAATGCCCTGTAAGGACCCTTGTGATAATTCTAACTTTATTTTTATGCAATGCAAGTAGCTCTAGTTCTCTGTAAAGAAAGACCTAAAATAAGAGATTTTGCTTGCCTTAATCCAGGAGTACTATATTGGACAGCTCAGCACTTCATCCACTGGAGTCCTCGACTTCAGTGAGTGAGGTGCTAAGTTGTTAACCAGTCCCTGACAATCTGCCCAAATGCATCATATCTGATGTCCAGGGCAGGTTCAGGTCCAATAAAGGGAAAAGAAGCCCCTTCCTTGGCCAGCCCATCAGCAACCTCATTGCCCTCAATTCCTCTGTGACCCAGCACCCAAACAAGTCGTACCCTGTCTGT
>WUQG02427668.1:0-38327 GCA_011317285.2 Androctonus mauritanicus | reverse complement strand
AATAAATTTTTACTTCATTTCTACACCCCCATCTCAGAGTGTCCCGACGAGGTCCCAGCTAAATATGGCAACCCTACCAATCACCCCTCCTGAAAAAAAGAGATATGGGACCCGGGAATTGAATCCGGATCCTCCAGATTGGAACTACAGCACACTTCCACTCCAAATATGGGACCGGCAGATTTCGAATGAGAATATTCAATCTGTATTCTAATAATTCTGTTCTTAATTTTAGTAAATTCTCTATATTTTCGTTGCGCATCTACATATAATCTAATGGATTTTCAAAATATAATGTCTTGTACACATCAACTATTTGCGAGTTACAAAATATGATAGGCAAAGATGAATTGCCAAATTTCTTGGTAGTATAAAATAATTATAAACAATTCATATTTTTCAGAAATTTAAATTAAGTATATTGGATGAAATAAGGAGATTCTAAATTATTGCTGGAGTTTCCGTGGCCTATAATTTTTAAATTGGAAACATCAAAACTGCTTACAAAATAAAAAAAGTGTGTAATAGAAATAGTTTATAATAAAACAGACTGAAAAAAAAATTGATATTTCGAATAAAAAATTGTAATAATTCTCAAAATCAGTTCTAAGATTTTTAATATGTTGGAGAATACAGTACTGTATTTCTAAACAGGAAAAAAATTAATATTTCTATAAATATTTAGAATAATAAGCTCTTTATAAGAACGGTGGAGCATTTCTGTGCCCACCTCGGGCACAGAAATGCACCAACGTAAAACAAATTTTATAATTTTGTCAAGAAATGGTGATAGTATTCAAAAAGAATTTAATTTTTTTTTTAATTTTATGAGTCGCATTAAATATTTAAAAATTTTAATTTAATAACATTTCAAAATACATATAACAGAGAAAATGTTTTTATAATCAAATAGTGAGTGGTTCATAAAAAAAAAATATGTAATCCCATATTTCCCAATCATCAAATTAAATTATTTCATTTATTTTAAATGTAGAGAACAATACTTTCTTAGGGAAATATAACATTTGAATGTGAAAAAATGCTTTCAAATAATTCATATTTTGCAACAAAAATACTTAAATATCAGTATTAAAAATTGAACTAAAAAGTTATTGTGTTCATCAATGAAATAAGAAATGGTAAATTAAAAACCAAATATAATAAAAATGTGGCTTCTGAATATGGCCTGCATTTAATAAATATTTGATATTGACTTTTCAGGTGAAATCAATAAACTGAGATCCGATCATGTGACATTTTCCATTAATTATTTTTTGAAAATTTACTTTTAATAACGATCCAGTTTCGATCATTTCTCAACACTGCTCTCTGGTTTGTTAAAATAATAATGGTAAACTAGGATATGATTAATAATCCTAGTTTGTCACGTTTAACGCTAGGATGCACTTCTGATGTGTTAATTTAATCAGCGTTATACGAAGTCTGTAAATTTTCCGAATGAAGATGCATTCCCAATATTGTAATTACTACTTACAATATTGTAAATGTCTGTTCGTCTTATTACCTAAATAATAAGTATAGATTAAAACACACTTTTGTGAATTTATTTTTTAAAATGAATATTATAGTGAATTGGAGTATTCATCGGTCCATGAGCAATCTGAAACATGATCAACTTAACCCTTTTAGAAAAGATTTTTGGAATTACTGATAAAGATGTGCCCAATTCCACAAATCTCTTATACAAAAAACGAAAAAAAATCCGTGCTCAATTGTGGCACACTGCTTAAAGACAAAGGTTACTTAATTCAGCTATTTATCTAGAAAATACCGATGTAGCACATTGCTATGCAAAACAATTTAGAAGGGATGCTTACAATTCCTTTCTATCACCACCACTATTTTAAAATTTAACACTTTCAGGAATACTGCTATAATACTTTATATATTTAAATTTATTGATTATTGTAATATTAAATTAAGAGAGATTCATTAGTTCGATCACGTAAATAATCTTTTGTATGGTTTCGTGTGTGGATTGTATCTTTCTTTTCCTTCATACTATTGTCTTTGATATTCATGTTATGAATTTTATTAATTATAGACTGATTTTCTCAAATTATTGTTTATGCAATAAAATCAAAATTTCTTCTATTCATTTATCCTCGATTTCGAAAAATTTTAATATTAGCTAATTTACGTATACTTTCATCTTATAGATCAGGAGGTTTTTAAATTGTAGCAATACTTCCTTAATAAAAAAAAGGCGATCAAGTTTTTCATAAGTTAACTTGCGAAAATATTATAATGGAATCTATGATAGTATACATAGAATTTATCTTTTCCCTTGCTTTGTGTCTCCAAAGGAGTGCGCCACATAATTTAGAAAACGCTGCTATAGATATATGATATACTATCCCATCACAGAAATATCCAATATGTACTTAAAAATAAGTGTGTATTGATAAAAACTTAATTTAGAAGTGGCTACTTTGTTGGTAATTTAAGATGAAAATGTCAATCAAGTATTTTCTAAATTGTAGCAAACATTTTCAAGAATTTGCATTTAACACTTTATAAATGAAAAAAAAAAAAGAATTGAGAAAAAACTGATTTTCTAAATACCTCACTATTATTTTCGATTTCTTATATACATTTGGGCCTAAAATTCAAAATTTATAGGAAAAAAATGAGATTTCGAAATCTCAATGGAAAGTGCGAAAATTCGTAAATAGCAAAATTCGTCAAACTGCTTTTGTTTTATTAATTGGATCTGGCAGTTAAAATTTTTTATTCTGTAAAAATATTTTTCAAATCAGTAATATTTAATCTGGAAAGAAAGTTATAAAACAAACGGGTGAATTTGGATAATAATGATATATATCTTAAGTAGTATTAGATGTATAAAACCTGAAGTTTCTTTTGGGTATAAATTTAGTTAAAAGCTGGAAAACAAGATCTAGATCAAAAATTTTTGGTTGGCGAAGATAGAATTTTAATTCGTGCAAAAATTATTTTACCAATATTCAATAGAATTTTTACAATAAAAACTGGAAAAAAAAACTATTTACAAAATTACATTTTAGAATTCAATTACGGTATATATTCTTGATTGTCTCCTCTCTCTCGAAAAAAAAATTTTGTTGGAAGTAGAATTTATGTTGGACTTTACTAAATCAGATATATAGAATATTTTATAAACTTACATATGCAGTATAATGCCAACATTTTAAAATAATTTATATTTATCATAAATAATTATACATCATTAACTGCATTACATGAAATATGCAACTATAATGCGTAGACAAAATTATGTAACCCGATTTTAGCATTTAAAAATTTAGTCAACTAATACAGATTATGTTATCATTAATAGTAATTATTAAAATTAATAAGAAAACTGATAAATAGTAAATTAATATGTATGATATGAAAGGAATTTAATGGTAAGTACAAAATATATTAATATAACTTAAAGCCAATCAAAGAATTTAGCCACGATTTTAAATTTAAAAATTAACAATGATTTAGACTTTTGTTAAAATGAATAATTTCAATAAAAACATTTACGAAAATTCCTAGTTATTATTATCTCGATAGCTACGGTATGTAATATTTTATTGTTGAAGTATTAAGAATTTTAGGAATAGGATAATTCAATTATATAGAAACAATTTTGTACCGTATCTTGCTGATTTGGTTTAAAAGATAACTACAGATTAATACTGGTACATATATTTCTTAAATTATTTCATGCGAATATTAATAAAACTTTTCAATTTGTTTAAATATATAACTAAAATTATAAAAATTCTAGAAGTTCATTTTAATTTTAAATAATATATTTAAAAATTTGAGGATTTTAGTTATATTAAAACGTGCGCGAAAATAAATTACAAAAATATGTATTTATATATTTTTTTTCTAAAGAATATATATAGAAAAGTTTTAAGTAATATAACAAGTTATTAAAAAAAGCTTATCAGAAATTAGGTCATCCATAAATATTTCTTCAGGGGAAAGCGTTGAAAAATGCATTTTATGATAAGGGAAAGGGATTTAATGATAAGAGAAAGTAACATTTAAAAATAATTACATTGTATTTTATATTTATCTTAAAATGTTTATAAATTAAAATTTGTAGAAGTTTTATTTGTTTACTTGTATAAAAAACAAGGAAATGTGGCACTGGATAAAAGAAATTATTGTTCTTGTATATGCATATACTTACTTTTAGAAACAGTGTCAATGTTCGAAATCAGAATATCAGATTCCAGATGGATTTCAGATATACTGTATTTAAAAAGAATACAGTTTTTTTAATTATTATAAATATGAATTTTTTTGTTTTGATTTAAAAATTTCACACACTGTATTTGATCATTTCTTATTTAAATGGATTTGTTAATATATCTTCTTAAATTGAAATGACAAATTTAGAAAAAAAATAGTTATTTTCAACATTATAATAATTTATAATGTTGAAGAAAATTTGAATTAAAAATTCACAAATGAAAAAAATGTGTTTAGCTCGACGCATTATTCACAAATTAATTTTTAATTCTCAACTTTTGAATTTATTCACTAATGCAGAAATGAATCAAAATCAAAATTTGATTTTTTAAAAATTGTTCAAAATTTGAATTGATATTCCATATCAGTCAGGTTTTTATTAAAGAATACCTCCTGCTTAAGAAACCAATGATTTTTATATATAATAAAATTTAAACTGATTAGAATTAAAATCTATATTTTTTATGGGATAGCCGAATCTAAATTTGCACATCAGTATTGTTTTTATTCTTAATCCGAATAAAAATGAAACAGTTAAATAAATTTAATTAAGTTGAATAAATTTGAATTATTTAGTATCTAGTATGAAAACAAAAATTATGGAAATTTTTTTTTTTTTTTTTTTTTTATACAATACTATTTGAGAAAACTCGCACTGCAACAAACAGTAGAAAAAAAAGGCAAGGAAAAAAAGTCACGTTACACACACCCATTTTCTTTTAAACATTTTTAAACTCAAAACAGAAATAACAAAAAAACGTCACTTTACAACTATGCGAAATTTAAACGGAGTCAAAATTCAATAAAAAAAACTGTTTTACACCAGCTAGAAGCTTTGAAAATAAGTTTTACATAGTTCTTTCAGGAGGTAGCAAAAAAGCTTCAACCCATGAACTCTCAGTTATATAACTGAAAACAGTACTCGAACAAAGTGTTCGTCACATATAAATAAAAAGATTTGAGGCAGGCTATACGAAAAGTTTAAATATATATATATTTTTGTTTCCAGCTGTTCACAATATTAGGCTCACAGTATTAGTCTTCGATGGTAGCCAATTTTAATTAATGGACGTAGTCAAAACTGTCCAAATGCAGTTTCGTACTTGTTTAAAATATACACTAGCCTATGATTTTAGATATTATGAAAATTTCTTGCACTTTTTATGCTGATTTTTCCTCACTTTTAATATTCTTCTCTCGAATTTGGTATTGAAGCGCCTAGTAAAACTGTTTCCGTTAAGAATGAGCCTGCTTTCGTTTTTCCTGTAATTATGATCCAATCTGCCAATTACAAGATATTCCTGTCCAGTTTTCATACGCGGACACCGACATTTGTTTGGTGTCCATATATATTCTCTTGATAGCAAGTCCATTTTGTTCTTGTAAGACTGAAGAATGTCAGCTTCATAGCGTGTTTCTCCCTGAACAATATCGTAATCCAAAATTTTTACCCTAAGAACTAAAACAAAAAAAAAAAAAAAAAAAAAATATGAATACATTTCGATAAAAAAATTAGAATAAATTGAGGAAGAATATTGGGAATAACTTACCAAAATCATCAGTGCAAAAATGCCTCACTAAATCTTTCGATTTTATACATGGTTGACAGTTACCTAAAAATAAATTAATAATATTTAAAATTTGATAGTTTTATTAAAAAGAGAAACTTCATAATAGTGAATTGAATGCTTTCGATAAAAAAAATTTAATTATGAATTCCAATAAAGTAAAACTATCGAAAGATACAGGTAAAACAATACAAGTGAAGCTTCTACCAATAACATTACAAAAAAAAAGCTTTAAAATAAACATATCCTCCACATGCAACAAAAGTTTTTAAAACACTAAAAAAGATACTTTTAAAATTTCAAATTGTCATCTTCTAAACAAATACAGGACATTGAAACTTTAAAATTAGTATTCATTAAATATTTCGAATTTGAAAGAACTAGACTGTTTTGTTTTTGAGAGATTTTGTAAACTGTTTATATACTGTAGTTAGTTTTCCGTCCGTTATTAAAGGCCATTTTAATATATGGTCAACTGAAAGGATTTCATAAAAGTAATCGAGTTAGTTATGGAATTTTGATGTTCAAATTACTACTATTCACAGTTTGAAGGGTGCAATTTTCTAATTTCAAAATCAATAGTCAAATTCCTTGCATAATAAATATGAATTAAAATTTAAAGTCCATAGATGTTTGTTCTCCAGAACTTGTGGACAAATTAAATATATTTAAACTATTTTTTTACGAAAAAAACTAAATTATTGGTCAGTTAATCAAGATTATAGATTAAAAACAGGATTTCAAAGTTATAGAACTTATTTATATTATTCTAGTTAAATTTACATAATATATAAATATATTCGAAATATAATTTTACCCACATTTTAAACAAGAAACAAAACTTAAATAGATTATGTAAAAACTTAAGGAATATTAAGCTTATGAGATATTACTCGTAATTCGGATTAAAGCCATAAATTTTATGCATACGTTTCCAAACCATTTCTAGTTAATTAAATTCAAGCAGTGTTTAATAATGCTTTTAGAATAATTAAATATTGTCGTTAACCGCAATAGATTGCTCTTCTAATTATTTTAAATAATTCAAACTGACATCCTAAAAGACTAATCAATTAAAGATTACAAAGCAGTTTTATTTAAATAGAAAATTAAATTATTAAATACATTCATTAAAAGAAAAAAAGTCCTCAGACAATACCATCATCAATAAACAAAACTAAAGAAATTATTCACTTACTATAGTAATTTCTTCCATTAGTAATGACACGAGTCCGATTATTTTTCCCTTCGGGGACTGATACTATCGATATGGAAAAGGTTTCAGTAGTAGTTTTAGTATTTTTGGGTTTCTCATGCTTTCGATTTATCCGGTTGTCAGTTAAGTAATGTGGATAATTCAGATCATTACTTCCGTGAACTTCATTCGTCGTGGAATCTGGAATCAGTTTCCGATGATGCTTTACGTGCACGGGTTTATGATTATCTGCTTGATGATTAATTTTATGATTATTATTATTATTACGATGATTATGATGATTATGATGATTGCCTTCTTTGAAAGATAATTCCGATGATTTATTTGTTGTTACATGATGTTTATGCGCAGGATTATGAACGATTGGTAGCGTAGTAGTTATAAAATCATCCACTTTGTGGACGGTTGCACGCTTTTCTTTTGGTAACCAATATTCGTAATATACACCAGGATTCTTCTCTCTAAATAACATCTAAAATACTTTCAATGAGACTAAATCGATAATTTATAATTTCGAAAACAAAAAATGATACTCACCATGAGATGAAGATCTTTATTCGTGGGACCGGGTGCCATCAATGTTTCATTATGATCCCATGATCTAGTATAACGAACATTTGTGCCTGCAATTCTATATTCTCCTGGCCAATTAATTGCCATGTTTCCATTCAGATTGTAAGATTTTTCATCTTTCAATGCTTAAAATATATAAAACATGTTAAACGATGTCTCATTTTTAAAAAAAAAATTATATTTATATGCATTTGTTAAATCATTGCCAAGTAATTTTATTGCTTGGTGCAAATTCTGAAAGGTTACGAAACATATGAAGTACAACAGCTGATATCTGCAATATGTTTTGCAACAATTCACCTTGCATGCCAATAAAATTTCCGAATCTTAGTTGAATACTAATCAAAGAAATATTAAACGAATCTGATTTTTGAAGCAACCGTTAAAATGACATCAAAACAAATTTTCGAAAGATTTAAAGCAAATTTAATATGGCTTCCACTTCAAATATTTGCAATTTACTTTTAAGTTGGGAGAAACCATTGAAGAGAGATTCGAAATCTGTTCTAAATTGCCGAACAACTTACCAAGATAGTTTCGACTTGTGTCATGGACTTCTATATGTGTAGCTCCTGCTGGAATTACTGCAATTTCTTGATAATCTAAGAATATGAATTTATCATCATCGGTGATAAAAATTAATGCATTTAAAAAATTTTTAAATTATTAAAAAAGGCAGAACATACCGTATAATGGAAAAATCAAAAATTTCACCTAAGTTTATATATTTTAAAATATGAAGGTTACCTTCTTTCTTCGTTCCGGGTTTATGATGAAACTGTTCCAAATAAATATCTTTGTAATGAATGCAAGTGGAGTTATTACCACCGCAAATTCCACATTTGTCGTAATTTGTGTCGGAGCCAACTTTTTTATCGCATCCTACGGGCTATATAAAAAAAATTGCGACAATATTTTAGTTTATTATAGTTTTAATATATAGCCATAAACTTTATATGAAACTATAAATTTTGAAAAATATACTGGTAATATTAAAAATTCTAAAATAATAAAAACATTTAAAATGGAGGATTTCATTACGAATAATTTCGTATCGTAAATGTAACATTTAAATAATGATCATTTAAAGTTTAAAAATTAATTTTTATGATTGATCTCCTTAATAAAATTTCCAATTTAAAAAAAAAAAAAATTATATTAAAGGAACCAGATTTTCGAATTTTAAAAATTTATATGATTTAATAAATCTCCGATTATTTTTATAAATGTTTCACAGATGGCAGCACTAAAATTGTTTTTTAAATCTATTAAATTTTTTCACAAATTTTATTAGTCTTATATTATTTAAAAATTTATGAATTTAACTTTTCATATAAAAGAAATGAAAAAAAAAAAAAAAACTTTAATGGACCAATATAAACCATGATATAAACTAATAAAATTTATTCTCTCTAGATGGCGCTCGCTATGGCATCAATAAAAATAGAAAATTCGATGCAAGTTTATCGTAGAAAAGTAAAGAATTTGTATTATAAAAAAAAGTTAAAAAGCACTGCTAGATCATTGTCTTAAGAATTGCTAGAGTAACAGAAAAATCTATATATTGTACTAGCCAAATATATTTTCACTTTCGGAGGAATTCGATTAAATTGAGAAATTTTCCAATATCAACGATCAGAAAACAAATACTGTACAACACAGACGAGTCGGAAATTGTTTACAAAAAAAAAAAAAATAATAAAATGGAAATCGCAATTTTCTTTTTTTATGAAACTAATCTCTCGAAAAATAGAATTTGTGATAAGCAATTTTTTCTTTATAGATTAAAATAAATATTGATGGAGAAGCTTTAATCGAAAAAAAACAGCAAACTCGAGTTTATTGTGTATGATCACAAGCTTAAATATTTAAGAGAACAGAATTTGGTATTTGTTAACAGCAGAATTTTATAATGATTTCTATTTAAAATTAAGAAAGAATCTTCGTGATGAATTTTATCGCATTTGGAAATTTATGAAGCATAAGTTGTTAAGATTCTAAATCAAAAATTGATCTAAAATAGTTGATAAATCTGCAGTCACTAAGGATTAAACTATAGCGGAGTCTTTATCGGATAACTGCTAGAATGAATAGACCTACCAGGCATCTTCCATTAACGCAGAGTTCTTCACCTCCTGGAAAACAGCGGGTTCCATCTATCACTTTGCCGAAACTATAGGTAAGACTGCGATCTTTTGCTTGACATCTCAATTCACAGGGATTTTCTCCTAGGACAAAACCACATATACTGATAATACTAACACAGACATAATATTTTTAATAAAATTTTATCAAGTTTTATGTGTTATTACAATTATAGATATTATGTTTCAACATTATCTACTTCAGGAGTTTAATTCTATATTTATGACCTTGCTTTCAACTATTTTAAGAATTAAAAAATATCCATGTAGTTTCACTAACTTTTTTAAGCACGTAGACTAGGTTAAAAGAATTTTAATGTAAGTTGCTTGAACATTTTATATAAGATATTTTCACTCAGAGCAGTTTTTAATTATAGGTTTTGATCAACTAGAAGTCATAATTTAAACGAAAATTATTATTGAAAAATATTTATGAAGACTACTTTTTTCGCATTAAAAAACTGAAATGATAATCGCTATCCGTTGCTAAATGTCTTAAAAGTAAAATATCATAAAATTTTCTATATTAGCCAAACTTAAATTTTGAATTTCTTAATTCCTTTACAAGATGGCGACCATCGAAATTTAATAAAACTATATATCTAAATATTCGCATTATCAAGAGACAAAATAGTGACTGGAAGCAAGAATAGTATTATAAAAAGAGAAATCAAGATATATGCTAATTTATATTCTGATATTTTGGTTGGTCATTTCAGATAAAGCAAGAATATTAACTAAAATGGTCAGATTTAAACTGCAGCAGATATCCTTATTTCGTACTTGACTTTTTTTTTTGCATATTAGATGTTTTGATTAAATTAGATAATAATAATAATAATAATAATAATAATCAGGTTTTTTGGGATTTTGGTTATAAAGTCAAATATTTCGAAGAAAGATCTAAAGTTTCATCAAAAAGAAAAACCCATTATAAATTAAAATATTGGTACTGAAATGCAAGATTGATTTTAAAAATTTTTTATATCACAGCATGCCAACTGAATACTATTGTCCCAGTAGGGCGAAAGGAAATTTATTCAACAGAACAAGATAAAGCAAATGGAAGAACTTTCTCACTCATTTAAAAATATTTAGTGAATAATTGAATGGAAGTAAAAAAATAGCTATATATATATTATTAGTTATAATTTTGTAATGAAATTTTAGTCAGTTTGGCAAATATTGGATTAAGAAATAGCATGGTTTGAGTAAAGTGGGAAAACAGTCGAATCATCTTGCCCTAATATCTTACCCTATTATGCACTCCGTGTATCATATTTTGCATCGCTTCTTGAGCTAAGTTATTGATTTCTGTATAAAAAGTACTTTATTACATAATATTCTTGAAATGATGAATTTATCACAGATTTTATTATTGCTTTATTCTGTTAACTATATATTATATGGTAACTGTAAAAATAAAATCAGTATGTCTAAAAACTATAAAACTTGCTTTAAGCAAATGATATGTTACTGATGAATGCACTCTTTTAGATCAAATATCTCAAAACTCATAATGCATAAATGCAAAAATGGCACCGAACTGTCTTATCCTACGGCTCTTCTTTGCTTCCTTTATTCATTCGAAAATGTTTCGATTGTAAAAATGATTATAATTATTACTATTGCTAACGATATTAACTATAGCTAGTAAAATACATGCTATATAGTTTATTACTGTTATTCCGATAATTATATTAATTATTCGTAACAGAAAATATTCTTTTTTTAATTACATACTTATCAAAATACAGTAATTACATCATTTAATATAAAATTCCTAAATAAATTTTTTAAATAAAAAAAAATACTTGTAATACTCTACTTAAACACAAATATAATAGAAATATTCCTGTAGTAATTCAAAATTTACCTCCATACTGTGGTACCCATTGTATCATTTGATCGGATATTCGTCGTTTATTATAAAGCGAACATTGAAATTCTCTAAAATCCGCAGTTCCGGAAGGACAGTCCTAAACAGGTAGAGAATCTATTTAACATGGTTAAAAAAATAGCTTTAAAATTAATTATAAATAATTTTCTTACCTCTGAATTACAAATAATGTATTCCGTTGTATCTCCTAGACATATTAGAGGCGAAGGTTGATTATATCTTCCGAAACTTAATTGTTTAAAAATAGTCCTATATAAATGTTGTGTTACTCAACTTTACAAAATTGAATTAACTAATATTTGTTTAAGTTAATTTTATATTCGCCAGAAACTTTACTTAATTCGCGAGATATTATCTTATGAAAATATTTACATGAACTACGAAAATTTATAATTACATCTTATTCACCTTCTTGAGCATATTCTGCTGCGCTGTCTCACTCCACCTCCACAAGTCCTTGTGCATATTGACCATTCGGACCAATTCGACCAGTGGCTAAATATATGTCGGTTGTTTTCACGTGATTTAACTACGAATGCGGCCTATTAATAGAAGGAAAAAAAATCTTAATTAAAAAAAAATTTTCCCTATTTCGTAGAAAAAAATTTTAGAACTATTTAAAAACTAAAAACCTTTCCCAAAATAATATTTCTGAATTTATCATAATAATATCTTTTATCTAACTGTAAAAATAACTTTTTATCTTATCAAAAATGTAATTTTTCTCAACAGATTTTACCAAAAGATAGTAAAAACTTAAAATCAATTACTTAGATTGAAGATAAATCGAATTTTATCATCTTGTATTCACTTTACATATATTTTTTTTAAAACAGATTTAAAATTCCTTAAAAAGTAACGTTCGAATAAGTTTAAAAAGACATTATCATCGACAAGACAAATGTATTGATCTTAATGACAAGTCTATTGAGCTAATCCGAATCATGATAGCGAGACGATCAATTTTGTTCCAACCTACTCCATGTTGTCATAGGGATTATTGAGCACCACTAATTACTTTTTCTTGGGCGTTGAAATAACTACACCCATATGCACTGTAAACACATACTGATTTTTCGGTCATGAAATAAGTTGAAGGTCAAAAGATAACCATCTTAAATATCGTAAACACTGCGCAATTCAGATACTTAAAAAAAAAAAATCCTTCATTTATTTAATGCACGGCAAATCTTAAAATTTATATTTAATTATAAACACAAATATAGCTTTATATAATGTAACTCTCTATCGCAAATAAAAAACTTAGGATAAATAAAACATTTTCGTTGTTGCATTTTTTATGTAAGCATATTTATATAGTTAAGTATCGACCAGCATTTTTCTTAAAATCTCCGGAGACACTGATCTTTATTGAAGAAAAGTTAATAGAGCCTTTTGTTGAATCCCTATAGAGTTTCTTCACTTAACTTATTCGCATTTTACTATCAAATTTTATAAGTCAAAAAGACAGTTTTACATATTCAAAAGTTTTATTCAATCTTCTAAGTGACATACTTCATTTTCATTATTACCGAAGGCCGCTTCACATTTTTAGTACTCTAATTTTAGAACCAATCGAAAGTGAACCTTAAAATATTTAATTAAAAAAAATCTAACAACATTTTTGAATTATTTTTACCCCGTGGTCTTTAATTATGTATTAGTCTAGGAGAAAAATCTTTTGCAATATTCAAAAATTCTTCAGTTAATTTCCATGCTTTTCTATAAATTAAAAACTTGGTTAATCATAATAAAAATAGTTTTAAAACTTCTTTGTTCTTTCAAAATTATAAGGCAAATTGGAGTTGAAGGAGAGAATTTTATAAATATTTGTTAGAATATAGGCAAACTGAAAATTTTAGAGACTTCTAAATGAAAGGTTTCTATCGATGCTAATTATCCAAATTTTATACAACTTTTAAATAATTCATCGCTCAATTAATCAACTGAATATATAATTAAATTTTGCGATAGTCAGGTCGCATTGACAATTATCGGAAGTTAATTTGAATTAATTAATTAGTAACAATATTATTGGAATACCAATAATGAAGTCGAATTAATCAAATCTGACAAAGTTTACAAAATACGAATTTAAAAAAAGAAAAAAAAAATTAATCACGAAATTAGAATAATTAAATAATAATTTATTAAAAGTAAATTTTAAAAATATGATTTATTTTTAATATTTCTTCCGATAAGTTTACACAGAAATTTAGGAAATTTTGCGTGCTAATTAAACAAATTTAAATACAAAGCATTAGAACACATTAATTAAAGTAATTTTAATTAATATCTTGTATAAACATGCAAAAGCGTTTTATGTAATTAAAGCCTATCAGATTGATTAGGATTAATGTCGGTGAGCGCTTGTTGCGTCACACTTCCTAAAGGAGAATTGTCTTGTATTTAAAAATTAAGAAAAAAAAAATTTTTTAAAACAAACAACGTTCTTCAGGATGTCGAAAGTATAACAATTCCTACTAGATACAAACAAGTAGAATTAAAAATTAAATTTTTGACGTATAGAAGAATGCAAAAGAATGTTAAAAATCAATTGAAAAATTGGTAGTTTATTTGCCTTTAAAAGTTCTTTAAAAGCGCATTTTATCATTGCTTTTATAGCATAAAAACGTTCTTAAATATTTCTATCATTTAACTAATTGAGATCATTTTAAAGCATTTTATATTTAAATGCGGTTTTAAAAAGCGATACTTGTCCGCAGGACAAATTTTAATTTTTTTTTCCTTAAAAATATCAATAACTAATTAACAACATTAAATGAAAAAAAAAACCATTTTAGAAACTTCTAACATTTCAAAATCTAGCTTATATATCTCGTCTTCTTTTGACATTCTATTGTCTAGACAAGTGCAGAGTGATTAGCTCAAATCCCATTATCTGACAAGGTCATTTAATTGTTTCGACGGGGTATATACTGTGCAGTAACACCTTTCTAATAAGAGATTAACCTTGGAAAAAACTAGTTTTATAAAATGCAAATATTTTTAAAAAAATTTTATTTGCGTGCACATTTTTTTTTTTTTATATATGTAAAAAAATCTTTCGCATTTAGAACAGAATAACAAGAATTTTTGACATATTTACTATTATGTATATACTTTGTTTATTTTTTAACGAATGCAAATTTAAAAATTCAATGAAAAAATGCAAATCATTTAACAGATTCTCTCAAAAATTAAGAGGAAATTTCCAATAACATTTCAATCCATAAACCTTCCCAATTTGAAATTAGAGCTCCTATGACGCTATTAAAACAATAATTGTAGCACATTTACTACAAATTATAGCAATTGCTGCAAAATATTACTATTCATCCGATGTAGTTACTACTAATATTAAAAGAATCATTAAGATACTTAAATTTTATGTTTCCATATAATGGAAGGCGCATGTCCATTCCCAACATTTACTACTGCAGCAATAAAATATTAATAGATAATTTCAATAAAGAATTATAAGATAGTATTTCTTAATTGGAATAACTTACCAGATCTATAAAATTGTTATTTTTTTTTGTTCTATTTAATTTAAATTTAATTGTTTTCCTTTAATGTAATTTAATAAAATTATCCGCAATTATGAGATTAAATATCTAAGTATTGCCGATTTAATCACTTAAAATAAATAGAAATGAATATTGAAATGCTTTATATTTTTATTGGATTTGAATTGCATGTATTTAAATTTTTATAAATATTCTTATTTGAATCGATTGATTTATAAATAAAAATTTTATTATAAGATGAGAATAAATATTCTAGTAATAAAACGGCAAATACATGATGCAAATAAAAACATGCTAAAGTTATTTTTAGAATATTTTTAGTACTTTTTACAGGTAAGTTGTGTTGTAAATATTGTAAAGAAAAATCTTTCGCATACTCGAAAACTTTGATGCACAAAAGAACTCCGTGAAAATATTCCGAAATATTTTCGGAAAAATTCTCGTTGTTTCGCCGGAGCATAATATTAAAAAAAAATTTTTTTTAGAACTTTTATTCGGCTAGATATTTTTTGCTGTTAAAAAGTGTGGTTTGTAACAAAGTAAACACTCGGCGTAGTACATAGAATAAGATTCATTCTGCAGCTGGTTTTATATGTATTGAGAACGATCTATGTTTCGAGAATGTTGTGCTCCCAATGGTGTGAATGGTACTCGATCGAATATCTACTCTTGTGGCAGTTCCATCAGTGTAAGTTTGAAAGGCACAAATATCCTGAAAGGACTAAAAGCATCGTTCACGGAAGAACTAGGTGAGAATTGGCTAAGTGAGAAAAGTATTTTATCTTCTGGAAGTCATCTTCAGAGTCGTAAACTTAAATGAACCAAAGGAGACTTAAGACAGTTTTGGCCAGTTTAGAGAGAACTGCCTTAATTGTATATAGATTAATTATCATCAAAATCAGAAAAGAAAAAGAAAAATCTTTGATATTTAATTAAATCTTTATATTTAAACCGTATTAGTTAGTTAAATTTTAACAACATTTTTTAACCAATTTTGAAATTTAGGTCTGAACATTAAGATCATAAATCTTACTGTTATTTTCCTTAATCATTATCTAGTGTAGTAGCATTCTTTAGATAAAAAAAAAAAAAGGCAAAGATGTCATCAAACCCTCATTTAGTTTTTCGGCTTCTGAACAGAAGGATCTCAATTCTCAATCTGGATTGCCACTAAGTCAATGGATGACACCCCTGGGAAAACTTATGAATCATCAAAACCTAGAAGCTAGCTTGGTGAAAATGATATCTATTGAACTTTGAGTTTTAGTAATATAAAACAGACTATTTTAGAGAATGAAGCAGCAATTTATCGTATAATTTAAAGAGAGTATTAATATTTGCACTTTAGTTAAATAATAAATTTTAATGCCGAAGTAAAATTATATTTAAAAAAAGAAATGAAACTTTAAAATATAATGAAATTTTAAACACTACTATATTTTGCAAACATGACGTTTGAGAACTAATTCCATTTTCACAACGATATTCATCAAAATTTATGCTAATATAAAAGCCTGTACGTATATTTAATTCATATTTGCGTACATACTGTATTAAGTTTACATTAATTATTAAATTAAAAAAAAAAAATATATATATATATCTCTTCCTATATAGAAACCATAGGAAAATTATTTCAAGATAAATTAACTAGAATTTTTAATTAGATCATCATCATGTATACTATTATTCTATAGTAATTTCTGAATATTTTATCACTTAATACAACATGATATGGCGAAATTTTGAAACAAAAAAAAATTAGTTTATTTTAAGAATTGTTTTATAATTTATTATTTACAGTTTCAGCTAATAGGATAAAATCCGTTTAAAATTTTATTTGAGTATTAAAAAAAAAAAGCTCAATAAACACTAAATCAAGTCGGCAATAGAATTGCTACATGTGTTATGAATCATAGAATTTAGTTCTTTTCACTTTGAACTGCCAATCTTCTCGCTTTGAAAAAGTTTTTTTCTTTTAATATGAAAAAGTTCAAATTCCTCTCTTCACCAGAGATCAGACTATTCTTAAAAAAATTAGTTAGTAAATTTTTTTATGTTCTATAATTTAGGATTATTACAAAGTATATTATATTCATTAAATAATATAATTATTTAATGAATATAATATAATAACTGTTAATATTAAAAGACAAGCTGTTCTGGAGAAAATCCATTTCTGAATGATTGAAGATTCAGGATCAATAAAAAATTAGTCACCTTCATGGCATCCTTACTGAACTTCATGAAAAACCTATCAAACAGAACTTAAAAATTATTAAAGAGGAACCTCAGAAGATTGAACGTCCGCCATTTTTAAATATTGAAGATATAAAAGTTAATCGATCTTATTTCGATGACTCGGTCTTTCTATTAGACTTAAAAAAAAATCTATTAACTGTAGTTTTAAAAGTGGAGGAAACCAGACAATCTATTAGTCTTAACATCACTTTACCAAAAAATTAAAATCGAATTATAACACAGTATTTGTTTTATTGTTCAGGCTATCTTTCCATTGTTTTTAAAAGCAATGAAAATAATCAGATATTGATCTTACAGTTCTTCCTACATTCATATGATAATAAATTCCCGCAAAAATATATTTAAATTGAATTTTTCATAAAAAAGACATTGTTTTCGAGTAAGATATTGTATTATTTTCCTTTTACTTACTTTAGATATAGAAATAATTTCTATATCTCATGAATGCTAAATCAAAATTTAGAATTTTCTTCTCAAGTATAAATCCCTTTTAATAATAATAAAAATCATCATATAATTAAGCATTAAATTTGGTGAAGAACTGAAGATTTATTTATATATTTATATTCAGATGATAAAAACAGTAACTTTATTAAATAAAATTCTGATTAATTTGTGGAAAATAAAATGTGATCCAGAAAGCGAACGAGGAGATGTGAATTAAATGAATTTTGTGTTCCATGTTTCTTCAATTTTATATTTAGCATTAACAGCAGCCATATTAATTAAATTAGTTTATTTGTACCATTGTTCTCAGTGGCTTTTAAACTATAGCATTCACAGATTGTCATCTCAGAAATTAAGCTCAAATTAAAATATTTTGGCTTGACTTAAAGACCTTTCATCTTTTAATTTTAATAAGTAGTAACATACAACTCATTAATCTAATTGTCATACAAATGTTACTCACCATTTGTATTTACAATCTAATATAATCCATTTACAATATGTAATCATGCATGAATGCAATTGAATTGTATAGTCGTATCCATAATATACTAGGATATAATAATACAAGTAAGATTTATGATGCTATGGAACAAACCAATGATTTACACAGTAAATAGAATCCCACGAAGAATGTTATGCATATGAGTAGATAAATCAAATAATGATTGTTATTTAGTCAATGAGCCAAAAATAAAACTATGGAAGGAAACTGAGGTAGAAAAATTAGAGACTATGCCGAACAATAACTGCCATATTGAGATTAAAGACTGAATTGATTAAAAAAAAATTCTATTGAACCCTATAAGTGATTGAAAATAAATTCAAGTTTAAAATTTTTAAAAGTGATTCGATAAATCTAATCGAATTTGTCATAAAAATGTTATTTGGTAAAATTTTTTAGGTCACCGTGGCTCCGATTGCTTAAATCAAAATATCTTGAAATTTTTCCAAAATTTAGTGTGTTTACTTTCCGAGGAAGGAAAAAAAAAAAACTATCATTTTTCATATTGAAAAAAATGGTGCAAATAGATCCAAATGTAAAATTAAAATACCGAACGTGGATTATTAATGCAAGTTCATCAAACTATTAAAAATCCGGAAATTAATTAGGATTAGACATTAACTAACCAGAACTAACTCAGTTATGCTCTTTCCAGACTGTGTAGTGGGATTTCCAATGAGATTCGCAGGACATGAAGAATGGCGATCGATAGACGAACCCGAATTTCTCTAAATAAAGTGAGTAATAAGGAAGTTGAATGATGAATAAGATTCAAATAAAAACAAAAAAAAAAATTTATCAGAAATTTCATTTTTATTTTCATATAAATCAAATTTCTTTGTTTGAAAAAAAAATATTGAAAATAACTGAATTGCTGTTAAAATATCCAAATTCTTTCGATAAATTATATTAAATCCGAATATTTTAAAATCTAGAATCTTAGATCAGAAGAGTTTCGATAAAATATCGAAAGATCGTGAGTTAATAGACTATTTTCAAAGAATGGACCATTCTTCGCCCATTTTAACCTATTCTTCGCTATTTTTCAGGAGAGAAGTTTCTTATTACCATTCGAAATAACCTATCAAAGAGCAAAAAAATGTTTTTCCGCCTATTTAAGAAAACGAAATTCCAATTTTATTATTATGCCAAGATTAGGGACGTTTCCATTATACTCGGAATTATGATATCGAAATTCATTGTATGCGATTATAGATATTTACGCGCTGCTTCACTTCCAATAAGATAGAATAAAGATCAATGCTTAAATTATATAACTGCTCAATATCTCTATATATCCTTGATCGCAAGGAGGTGGGGTGAAAAAGGTGCCGTTATACACTCGCACATCAGACTGCAGGAGATTACGTTTGTCTCTTAAGCTGCAAATCGATAAAATCGTAAAGCGAATAATCTTTTAGATCCAACGTCTCCGATTCCAGATGCAAAGAATTTTTACTTGACAGATCTGCTTTGCTAAAACTTCCTTTCATACGGTAAAATGCGCGATATTGTATATTGAAACAGCATCAATCGCATTTTCGTCGAAAAGTTCTGATGCAGTTTTGATTCACTTTCGAGAAGATTTAATTATCGAATGAATGGAGAGATAAATTAAAATCTATTCAGGATGAATAAAACTAACGAACCTTTCAGAATTGCATAAAGATATCTACAGACGTGCTTAATACATTTCCAGGTGACTTTTTTTTTCCTTCCTTGGAAACATTTGAACTATGCAGGCTATTCATCATTTATTTATTTTAATGAGGAAACTTTTAAATATTCAGCAAGTTTGTTTAAAAATCTCCAAAATTTCAGAAAATTTTACGTTGCTTATTAGATTAAAAGTTTTTTTTGGCCAGAGATAAATTTGCTTCTTAATATATTAAAATTATGCTTCATGGGTGAAAGAATTAAAAATCAATCATACTTAGGAGAAAAAAAATAAACAAAACACGGTTTTACTCTTATAGTTGATCAATGGCTTCTTTAAAAAAGAATTTTTTCCTGAAATTTTTCACTAAAAACGAGACCAGAATAAAAATTTTATAATGTGGGTTGTTTAATTTTCTATAATGGAATCATATTTTTAAAGGTCAGTCGATGCTTTTAGATAATTACGGTATATCCTACTTCAAAATTGAGGCAATGTATCAAAGAATTAATTGGCTAATAAGTCAATACGTGATTTGTTCTGAGGGTAACACGTTTCACAGTAGTAGTAATATATATTGGCTGCTGAAAATTTGATATATTGAACAACTGCGCGAATAATTAGACCGAGTAATATACCGTTATTATTAGAGAAACTTTAAAAAAAAAGATTAAAAAAAATATTTTCCAGGTTTCATTTCCATAAATTGCAGAAAGGGACAAAAAGATCTATGCTTGGTAATTATTGATTTTTATAAAGAAATGAGGTTAGTCTCTAATCTGTTCATTTGAGAGATGACGTCAGCTAAAATTACTTAGTCTTTCCATTCATTTCAAAAATGAAATTCTGCAAAACTCTAGTTGAATAAGCTTAAAATTTAATACCTCTCTTTTTTATTATTAAAAAGTATCTCCTTATTTTAATTTATTCCATCTGTTTAGAATTTTTTGATCATTTTTTTAAAAAATTTATGAGGCAATTCCGTAATAGAAAATAAAAAAAAAAAATGATTCATGCGGTATAACAGAATGGATATTAAAAAATGTGTATTATCATTAGAAAAAAAATTTTTTTTTAAATTAATAGTTAAAAAAAAAAAAATTTTTTTATTGCATTTCTTGTGGTTAAGTTTAAAATTCACCTTACTGAATATATTTTAGCACAAAATCTGCTACTGCATTAAAAATAATAATAAAGCTAAGATTCTAGGAAAAGTTGATGGGGAATAAGTAGCATCAATCAACATCTTTGGCAGAAAGAAGCGGGTCGTTTATATTTTTATTAAATATTTACGAGTGTCTTGCGCTTGGCTAAGATCAAATATCATTTCTTTTAAATAATAATTTAACGATTTACGAAAATTATTTACTCAAGATACCTTTGTGGCGTATGAGATATTGGTTTATAAAAATTGCGAGTAAACAAACAACGGCGAGGAAAATTAAAAATTTCGGACTATATAAAAATCATTTATTTAATAAAAATTCAATTTGTTCCCTTCCAAGATAAATTTTAAATCGAATTTTTCTAGTTTTTAAAATCATACACACATATTTTCGAGATCAAAATCTTGTTTAAACTGAGAGATAACATTAAAGAAAAAATGCAATTACATTTTCAACTGTAAACACGGATACCATATTAAATTATTTTTCCATCAGGAATTTTTTTAAAAATATTTATATATTGTTTTACATCAGTTTGATTAAATTAAAAAAAAAGTTGATTAAAAATAAAAATATTAAAAAATAGAAACGTCTTTATATGAAAATCGAGAACACTACAAATAATTGATAAGTTATTAAATTTATGTAAATGCATTAAAAAAAATTGTTTACACGTGGTTAAAAAAATTTGCAAAAAGAAAATTTTATTGCTAGTTACTCATAAAATGCGAATTTTTATATATGTTCTGCATAAATTTTATATATATAATATATAGAATCGAAATTTAATTCTTATAAACAATTATTTTGGAACAAATTATAATTTTTTTTAATCGTAATGCGAACATGATCAATTCTAGTAATTCTATCAATCTGAAACCATGATTATCTTCGATAACTGACTGACAAGTTTAGTGATTGATAACCTCTACTGATATAACAGAAAATGAGAACTATAACAACTAAATGGATTATGCTCTTAATATCTAGTTATAATAATTTTCCCCAAGTAGTTTATAAAAATTCGCCTTTATCGACAATTAAAAACAAAAAAAATTGTTTTTTGCAACTCCTTATCTACATTTTTAAATTCTAGTTCCATTTCTCTTAATGATTTTTCAGATAATTCGTTAAATTATAGAAATATGCGATTAGATCATTAAAAAAAATAATACATATATTTTGCTTTAATATTTTAATAATTACGCGACATACGTAAAAATTTATCATTGAAAATGATCTGCATATTGATTTGTGGATTAGAATCATTTCCTCGAAAAATTCAATGCTCCAGTGAATATCAGTAATGACTGTTTTGTGATATCTTTCTTTAAAATTGTATACTGCTCTCTTACGAACTAATTTGTTTGTTGAATGTATCGGAAAAACTTCATAAAAATTATAGGATTTGTCAATAATTAAGATTTAATGAAGAGTACTTTAGAGTTTAAAACATGTTCCAAACTTCAGAAATAATCCGATACTTTCATAATTTTTCTGTCGAACTTCGTAAAAATAAGAAGAAAAAGAAAAAATGGTAAAGTAACCCAATACTTTTCTAAGAAAAAAAAATTGCTTTCAAGGATATTTGAAAAATAAAATGTCTAGAGAAGTAAAAATCAGTTGTCAGCAAGTATCAATTCTGACTGAATTTTGCAACATTCAATACTCTTCTTCATTTTAAACTAAATTTCCAACATTCGAATTTGCGTTTGATGCAAGAAAAAAACTTTTTCGAAAGTTCTTTTGTAATAAATGATTTCGATAACATGATTTAAACAACTGCAAAGAAAAATTCAATTAGAAGGAAAAAAAAAAAAAAAAAAAAGCATTTCAGTTCCAAATTAAAATACTTATTTTTTACCATAACAAACTGCTGTGTTTTAAAATATATTCTGAATAATATCAGTGAAATAAAAATCTTTCAAAATTTTCGTTTTTTTTTGATTGTTTCCATTTCAGAATGGAATAAGAAGGTATATAAGTCAAGTGAATCCGTTGTCTGTCAGCACAATATCTGACGTAAATATCAGATTTCAATGAAATTCACATGTATGTTATCTGGAACCTATCAAAAAACAAAACCGACGAAACAAAATCGATATGCAATCAATATTACTGATGCAATAAGTGAAAAGATGTTCGCAGGTAGTGAGTAATCTCTTGCATAAATATTTACCGATTAAATAAAAAAAATTCACATTATTGAAACTAGCTAGTGGATAAAGTTACTTGAAAATGATCAAAATCAAATCGTTGTTACTGATGCAATAAAATGCGTCAGTAATAATGACTGCACGAAACTGAAAAATCATAGAAATCGAATTGTCTCATTATTACGATTCGATTTTGACCATTTTCAATTATTACGTCAGTAACGATTCGATTTTAAGCGTTTTCAAAAATGATCAAAACCGAATCATTATTAATGATGCAATAATTGAAAATGATCAAAATCGAATCGTAATAACGATTACAGACATAAATTGGATTTCGATAATTTTCAGTTTCAGAAAAAAATTAAAATCGTAATAATGAGAAAAGGCACACGATCGATTTATCGATTTTTTTTTTATTAATGAGTTATATCTACGCATTTCAGTTCGTTTCGTAACGTGTTCATAATCGCTCATTAGTAGAAATTGCGTGTTATGTAATAATCATCTCTTACAATTTATTTTTATTGCGACGAGAGGATACGATATAAGATCTGCATTTAGAACGTCCATTTGGAAATGTTAGCATTCTGTTTACTGTGATGTAGCGTGCATGGCGCTATATGCAGCAATGAAAAATCATTAAATGATATTTTAAGCAACTGTTTAAATTATGAAATAATACTTATAAAAAAAAAAAATAAAAGCTAACTATCAAAATGTAAAATTCGATCCAACACGATCAATAAAGGGGAAATTGTTCACGAAAAATCGTAAAAGATTCGGGGAGTGGAAGCTTCCATCAGACGAACAATGAAGATGATCGAGTTTTATTACAGTCTCCGCACCCCGAAAAGACAAGCCGCCCACACTTTGGCCATGTAATGCTTCTATGTAAGGTGGCCGCTTCTTTGTACCGAAACGCATTAAATGGGATGAATTGATAAACATAACAGAACAGGTTCCCGATGCCCAAGGCTAGCAATACGCGGTTGGTTGTTCCCGTTAGCGAGAATAATCTTGTACCGATCGAAATTACATATCTACATCTGCGGTGAAGAGGCGTTGTTTATAGCAAAGTGTGGACAGAGCTGTGAGGGAGGACAAGAGACATTGTTTATTTTTCCGAATTGCTTTCAAACCCCTAAAGTAAACTGGCGAAGAGCCAAAAGAGGTTGATTGAAATAATACCAACAAAAAGTAATTCAAAAACGCAGAGGGAGAAATAATAATAATAATAAAATAAAATAATAAAAAACATTAGTTGAGCCCGAGTGGTTTTTATGATGAGTGCACTTAATTATCTACACACAAAACTAGAAGAAAAACAGATGGAAAATAAAGTTATAAAGTAAATAAATACGAGCAATTCCGTTAAAATCATTTTAATCTGGTTTAAAAGGAAATTTAATAATACCTTTTGATTATCTGTTCATGCTAATTTTTGTTAACAAGTTTATTTAGTAATGATTTTCTTCCCTTCAAAAAAAAAATAAATAAATAAATAAAATACAGAATTCAAAATGAATTAAACTGCCTATTTTTATTTAAAAAAGAACTGCAGAAAAATTTTCTTGCACATATATAGTTTATTAGGAAGTTTGAATGCATAATTCAAACCCAGAAAAATAGTACATTTCTAGTCATACATACGTTCTAGATTTCGTAAAAAAATGAATATTTTAAAAACAGACTGACCAATAGCAGTAAAAAAATAAATATCTAAAGCATGCAAGAAAATCTCAAAACGTCTCGCCTTAACTCTATCTCAATTTAAAGAACATTCTTGCTAACTTTTTACACATGTATTTATATTATTATACATATAACATAACTATCTTAACAAAATTCTGTCATGGATCATTGAAGAATTAATGTACCTGTATCATATTTCGTAAACTGAACCGATTACAAAATAACTTACATACGATACATTAATGCATCAGCTTTTTTTTTATATAAAGTTTTCAACCATAGCTTAGATTATTAAATAAGATAAATTTCCTAGAAAGAAGATTGATACCTAATCGCCAAGATAATATGACCAACACACCCTATATTACATACAACTAATAACCATGATGCACGATTGTAAATTGCAAAAAAAAAATAATAAATAAAAAATTTTGAAAAATTGTCTCATGCTACTGGAACTACGTTGTACAATCAGAAGTATTAGAAACAAGAAAAAAAAACCAACACCCTAGATTGCTCTGTGTACTAATGTCGGGAGTACATCTGTGCATGGCAATGAGTATTGCAGGTCATACGAACCACTCCCGTTTATACGGAACTAGTTTATCATTTATCTGACACGAACAACAGTTTAACTAATCTCGTCTATCAGCTAAAGTGATGTTCGTGTTAAACACAAACAGTAATACTTGATATTACACGAGAACATTACAATAAAATCAACCATTAACTTTTCTATTTGTGCTTTGATTTATGGAAACTTTTCGAGGTTACAATTCCGTCCAGACCATTTATTATAAATGATAACTTTCTGAACTAATAAATTAGTTCTTGAGGATAGTTATTACTGTATCTAGAGATTATTACGTGAGAGCAAGAGGATTAAAAAACATCTTTTTTTTAACACAATAATCATAATCGAAAAAAAGTTTTAATGAAATATTTTGCATTTTTAAAAAGCTAAAATGACAAATTTTTCGTGAATTTATTGAAGCTTATAGTTCTAAGATCAAATATTAAAAAAGCAATAGTTGAACCCAATATAATTTTTTAATTTATTCAAAACAATGCGTCAGCGGAAAATTACTTTTTTTGAGTAATATGCTGTAAAAAATATATATAGTGCAGGAAGACATTTCGGAAAAATAAGTCTTATAATATAGTATATATAACAAGTTGGAGCGGCCGCATCACTTAAAAAGTCATTTTAAAAAACTTTAGAATATTGATGCGATCATCTAAAAGAAATGACAACCATTATCTCTCTCTCTCTCGACTCCACTACCAAACGAAATTCGATAAATTTCTATTAAATTAGAATTATCCATGTCATAGATAACTGTCACGATTCTTTGATCTTACTTGATTTACAGAGTTTTGGCATCATCTCTATTTTTCCCCTAGACAAACCCCAGTAATGATTTTTCGAACAAACCTATATGGCTTTTGAGAGTTTGTTGAATTGGAAGTGATGTTCCCCTCTGTAGGAAATGGGAATACATGCTATGGGGAAATAGGAATAATATTTCATTGGAAATTGGATGTACTTCTTGAATTTTTCAAAAGGGGAAAAATTATTTTACTTTTATAATAAAAGACTTAATCCCAAAATAAAAAAATAAAAATGATCATTACGATAAATAATTATTTTTTAAGTAATATATTGAATTGCCATCATTAATTAGCGGCTATAATCTCTTGACATGATTTACTCTTTTATCTTTGTTCGCCTAATTATTCTAAAAGGCAAACTCAATATTTTTTCCCCCCTTCTTCTTCATACATTTAATTAGGTAAGCTGATACATCATTAGTTAAGAAAATTTTCTTACCTCCAAATTTTGAACGTGATAGAAAATTAGCACAGTAACGATGAAGAATGTCTTCATTCTGTTACTTGTAAAATTCTGGAAAACAGAAAAAAAAAAATTATTATTATTTTCAATCTTGATATTTGATATATCTGATGTTTTTCAATTTTAATAAAAAAAAAATTCTATTATTTTCAATCTAGCATATAGAATAACGAAAATGTATTTTAATTTATGTATTGCTGAAGAGATTACGTTAGTTCGATATTCATTATTTTACAACGAGATACCATACAAAAATCAAAAACTTTTCACAAAAATTTTCCATGATTATCAGAAGCGAAAGGAATTTTTTAAAATTTGTATGGTATCTTTTGTTATTAAAAAAAATTATTATTATTATTTTAATAAATTCAAGAAGTTGATATAACTTATATATAAAAAAGTAAAAAATCTGCACATGTAAATTTTTGTTACTTTAATTTTCATAATGCTTTTGTGAATATACAAATATATATTTTTCCTCTTCTATTCTTATCAAAACAGTTCATTAAAATTTATGAAGTAGTGCAGAAGTTAAACAGATAAAAATATTTAAAAATTTTATAAGACTTGACAAATTCTATAATGAAATTTTGATAACGATATAAAAAAAAAAAAAATTATTATTATGAAAAATTACGAAAAATAATCGTTAACTTTAATTATTCGTGAAGACATTAGATTTTAAAAATACATTAAGATTTTTAAAATGAAATTTTTAATGTTTTTTTATTTTGCTCAGGAGAATTGTTTATAACTTACGTTAAAAGAAATTTTAAAAAATATATATGTAATTAAATTTTTCATCTATCGTTTTATATAAAAAAAGACAGGTTTTTATGTAAATAATAATTAATTCTTTAATAAATTAACACGTAATATAAAAAAAATGCATTTAAGATAGTTTGCTTTAAGATTCAATGAAAATACCGCTATTAAAAAGGAGAACTCTCCTTTTTTCCTAAAGATAACATCCACTTTTATAATTTTTGATCAAGTGTTATCTTTAAACTTCTGTAAGCTTTATAAGGAAGAACCGATTGGATAGATAAGCTTATAGAAAAATTGTGATTTGAGTTGGCAGTTTGAAAAGATGGTGAGGAAAAAAAAAAAGATTATTATTATTATATAACAGTGTTTATTTATTTAGGAAGTTAAAAATAGAAACGTAATTACATTTCCCAACAGGATATAATATAGAGAAACATGAATATAAAGACAAGAAAAAAAAACTGTTTATGGTGAAACGAAAAAAGTAATATCATTTTGTAGTTAAATTTTATCGAAAAACCGAATATGAAAGCTATAAAAAAAAATTTTTTTTCATAAAATTTGTTTACAATTCTGATGATTTAATATTAAAAAAATCGATATTTATATTTTCTTTTTTCTTTACATAAAAAATAAAATATTCCGAGTTTAAAAACCGAGATGAACGTCAATAAACACGACTGAAGACTGAAAATGCCACACCCTTCGAATCTTTCTTGTTTTATTATTAACCAAGGAAATAGTAAAATGTTATAAAATGGTCAAATTGCTGAATTAAAACGGAAAAGAGATTTATAGTTTTGATTTGAAAAGACAAAAATTTCTATTTTTAATAGAAATTCGAGTCATAAAAAGCCATTTAATGTTCGGCAAAATGCTTAACTAGTATACTAAAAACATTCGAAAATAAGTGTAAAACGTTTTAAAATCATTAAATCCCAACGATTTTTATAGAAATTTTGAAAAATTCCAAAAAGATTTTTAGCGTGATTTTTATAAAGAAACATTTTAATAAAATCACGAATGAATCATCATCATTCCGAAAGAGAAATTAAAATTTCAAAACTTCGATAATTATGTAGATGCATTTACGAGAAAACATAAGTTTTATTTTCCTACCTCGGCAATGAAGATAGAGCACTTTATTTAATTAGAAAAAAAATATATTAAACCAATTCCTTTATCCAAGTTACGTTAAGAGTTACATAATTATTAAAGTGAATAGGCTCGGATGGTCTAAATATGTCTAGAAAGAAGCAGAAAAGTACATAGTACCGAGGTTGTTAATGCAAATGTAATGACTGTCTTTGGCAGAGTGGTGTGGTCCATTAATGTTCTTGTTTTCAGTAACAATGTCAAAGGCGCGACTGGCGTTTGTTGACCCCAAGTATTCAGATAAGAAACTTCGAGGAAAGTTATTAGATCTCCATCCAGATAGGACACAGTTTATTTAATACATCTCCAAAGTACAGTTTTTATAGCACGAATTTAACACTTAACGTGTGTTCCCATCCCCCCTATAAATATTTAATCCTATCTCGCTTTCTCTCTCTCCAGGAACCAATTTGCAAAAATCTATTAAGAGATAACTATATTGAATTTTGATAAGCACGAATTTATCATCATTGGCTCTTCGCATGATAGATCGTCTAATCTTGTATTTACGTCCTTCACAAACTGGTAAACTTAATCATCTGAGAATTTATACGTGTCTCTGCTTAATTGATGAATATAGCAATTTGACACACTACCCGCTAAAGTTATTTTTCCCCATTTAAAACTTATTACTCTAGAGTTTTAACTTCTATAATCAATTTTAATGTACAGTACTCAAAACTCGTTCTTGTTGAATATGAAAATTTTAGAAAAGGAGTAAAGTGAAATGCGTTAAAAATCATATTTATATAGCCTATATTTAAATAATCGAAGCAAAAGTATGTTATTAATCCTCTGTTCCATCGACATATCTTTCCAAATGACAAAGATATGAACACGTAAGAGAGCTATCAGACTGGCGCCGTTAAAAATATCTGCATTATATATATATAATCTCATCTCAGACATTGTCAGTTGTATTCGATGTTCGATATTGCTCTAGATAAAAAGAAGTTTTAACATACAACTTTCGACATACATTAGTGTCAGACCATGTCATTAATTTGACAGAAATCAAGCAGCATCCACGCCTTTTCTTGGCTCACATTTGTTACTCCGCCCATTAATGGGAACAACAGAAGCTTGATGATCATATAAAACAAACTAGCATAAAGCAGGAATGCGGGGATAAAGGATGGTGTAACTAACCTCTCATTATTTTCTCCGGATGACGATTTTTACTCGAACAAAAAAAAAACCTTTAAGCGACCTAAAAAAATGCTATGCTTTTGGTAAAAGGTAATAACTATTTTAAAAATAGATACAGTTAATTTCTAAGTCAAATTAGGTAGTATGTATGATTCATTAAATTCCTTATCGAATTTATTAGTTTACCGAGTAAATCTTTTGCTAACAAGACTCTCGAGAATGGGAATAAATTAAACACACACAGACTAATAAAATAGTTCGTCCTTAATCAGCAGAAAACCAATGTAAACATAGATCAGGAGTTTGAGAACTTCATCCACAACTCCAGCCTTCTAATCGATACTTTGACTAATTAAAGAATTTCCATTAAGTGCTATTGTCGATTACCCAATCAACGACATTAAACGATCCTGGGAGACGATCCTTTAAACACTTCTCGGAACATCTGGATCCTTCAGACCGAAAATTGTTTCGATTTTCATAAAAATACTTTTAGCTAAAACGATAAATCTCCTACGCTAAAACTCCGATTAAAAACTTGTAAAAGTTTTAAAAATTTTTTGGCTATCTCGTTTAATAAATGCAACCAGTTTCGCCTCTTCGTAAATCGATTTTTATATTATTCTTATGGATATAATTAATGGATCGGCACGGAAATTAATACAAGACATGCAACTTCATTAATAAATATCTTAACTATATTTTTATTATAGATAAACTGTCGAGCGCATTGCACCCTAGAAAAATTCCTTTTAAGGAGGAAAAATGAAAATTTTAATGAAAAATTTAGATTTAAAAAATATTTTGATTTTTTTTAAAGTAAGAAAAAGCTTTCGCATGTAGCTATGCAGAAAACACGAAAGAAAATCCGAGAGGAGAAAAAAAAAATTCTAACATGTAATCTCTACATCTCTATTCAGAGCAGAGTTTTCTAAAAGGAATTAGTCTAATTTAGAAAATTAACGGGTTAAATTCATCCAAACGGATGACATTTAGACAAAATTCCAATTAACAAATGTAAATTGGAGTCATGGCAGACAGTTTGTTCTACAACAAAGTATCATTTTGATATTTACATTCCAATAACACTGATAGCAAAAATAATTAATACACGCGAGAATAATTCCCATTCACTATACCATTAATCAAGAGTCAGTACATTAGGCGCAACAAGGTAGAACAGACAAGAGCTGCATAATTTTCTGAACTCTAACGGACCGCAGAAATGACACTAGTGCAGAAGATTGCAGTACATCATTTCTGCTTAGTTGCCGCCACATGTAGTTTATCGTAACAATTTTGAAATACTAGAAGCATCAACACGGATGCTGAGTAGATAATTATTAATTTGTTTAGTTGCTTAGAAACGTTTAGATAGATTTTATATTAACCATATATAAAACTGGAGAAGCGTAATTCGTCGCATAATAGATGATGTCTCGAAAACTTTCAAGTTCATTAACCCTCTTCGAGCAGGTAGGAATACCAAGAAAGGATATATAACTGCTTCTCTGATAAGGACACTTCTCTTTTGGTTAAGAACAACGTTCTTATCAAAAGAGCCAAAGCAGAGGCGTGTGTCACAAACTAATGCAGAACACATGAGTTTTGTATGTTTACTTTACCCAGATCATAGAAGGCAATCTTAACCAGGGAAGAGCAGGAGGAGAAAAAAAATATTGATCTTGTCTTGTCTCTTGACCGAAATATTTCTTACTTCAGGCAAATTAATTATCTCTTATTAGATTATGCCATCGCTTAATATTTCCTATCTTACAATTTTGGATAAAAATCTGTAATGATAAGTGGGATAAGAAGAAAAAAATTTTTGTTTAATTATGAGCTTTGAAAAGAAATTTAAATATCTTGAAACTTTTGAAAAAACTAAAAAAGCTCAAAAATTAAGAGAGATTTATTTAATTATTAAAAAAAATATTCTCGAGTTCAATGACATTTTCAAACGTAGAAATGTAAAAAAGAAATTTGCATAAAATTACTTTTAAGTAATTTAAAAATATAAATTTTAATATATTACAGTTTCAGTATAATCAGATTAAGATGTCAAATAGGTTTCAATAGTGTATCACCACTTAATTCGCTAGAGTTATCGACTTCAATAATTAACTACTCTTAATGAATCACTTGGCAAGTTCTAGCTATTTGTCTTCACTAGCATGTTTTATGCGGCTCCTTCTCTAGTATAATCTCCAAGTTAGCAATAAGTCTTCTTATCAACAACTACACTAGTTTCAGTAATGACTCATCGCATTTCTCTAATGTAAAAATCCGTATTAAATGGCACACGATTAAGAGTTTTAGAACTTTATAGACTATCACAAAAAATAAAAATCGGTATGAATTATATCAAAAAGGAAAAATATAAAGCTACCGAATTTTGTTCTTTTTAACAACAAAACAAAACAATCGTTGGAAAAAAAAGGGGACAACTGCGAAGGAATTACTGTGGAAACAGAAAATGACGTCAATGGAATATATAGAAATGTTTGTGACATCTGTCATAGAAGAATTGACAGCTTAGGGAATTCTAGATATGATTTCCCAAAACCTGTCAACTAAAATTGGATCGGCACATAAAATAGCAAAAGTGGCCGTTCATTTATCTACAATATAGAGCAGACCGAGTGCGAAACGATAACCATAAAAGCACGCCCGAACACATTTTAATTGATTAAATTAAATATGGAAAATTTTAGTTCGATTCGATGTGTCAAATAAGATTTATGAACGAAAAATTAATTCTCCGACGTTTATAATCTAATTATAAACGCAAATTTATAAAAATTTTGCCATCTCTGGAATGCATATTCATGTTCGAGACATTGTAAAATTTCCATGAAATTCGCAGTAATTATCTCATTAAAAAACGTACGCGTGGTGAATTTTTAACATTAAAAAAAAGGAAAGAAAAAACAAACAAGTCTGATGAATAATATAACGTTTACTAAGAAAGATGCGATATAGAGAATATATACCAGGTGATGTTTAGAACAGATGGAGAAACAATGATTGATCAACTGGAACAGTGGAAGGTGTCAATGATAAATGATGAGAGAGATAAACTGTTGAGTCTTTGTTGTTGCAAAATGCTGTATTCTTTTCTTTTGCGATAGATCTCTGTTAAAAAGCAAGTATTACAATAAAAAACTAGTAATACTTAAACATCGTGAAAAAAAAAAAAAAGAATGGGAAGGTGTGAACTAAACGCGATTAATTTGATTTTCTTCCAGAGAAGATAAAAAATATCTGTTCTAATGTGTAAGAATAGTTATTGCAGATATTTAAATAAAAAAAAATAAATGTACTCAGTTTTCACTAGCAAATGAAGGAATATAATTGTATAAAGCGAGAATGATGAAAAATTGGAGAGGATTGCATTTTTAGCGATTAGCAGAGAGCATTTTCTATCTTCTTAATTAAATTTATCAGAACATTACAAGAGAGGTAAGAGATAGCTTTTACAAGAAGTGTTATTTCTCCTATTGATCTGTTCTCGTCTTCTTTCTTCAGGTTTATAGGGCTTACACGCTTAGCTCTAGAATCGAAAAACAGGAAGGAAAAAAAAACACATCAACGAGACAAAACTATTTTTAAGATTCTAGAAGTTGTTCAATTTTTAAAATAAACTTCACGAAATTAAAGGAAAAAAAACGTTTAAAAAGTCGATAGCAAGAAAAAGATATGATGTACCTAACCCTTAGATACATTTTTAATGAATTATTGATGAGGTCAGTCTGTGCTCTTACATTTAAAAACACATTGGAAGAAGCACAAAGTATTTTTCTTCTTCTTTTTTTTTTTTGTAAATTTTTCCTATGCAGAACGATGGCGACTGTATCAAAACGTCGATCTATAAGGCTATTCTATTATTAAAATATTTAAATCTTTTTTCCAGATACCTTTGCCTATTTAAAAACATGCGGTATATAAAACAGTATAAAAAAATTTTTATCCGATAACTAAACAAGAATCTCTCAAAATTCAAAATATATTTTAAATTTTCAGCTAATAAATTGAATGTTATTATTTAACCAGGTACAATAATAATGGAAAAATGGTGTGGAATAATTCAATTAGTTACATTAAACAGAATTAAAAATGAAAAAAAAAATTTTTCTTCTAGTTTAATTTGTATGCATTAACATAAATTAAACGGAATTAATGTTGCAGTAATTAAAGTAATTGTGTTATTAAAATGAAGATTTCTTTAAATTGTTTCTGCGATGCAGAAGATTTTTCTTGTTTTTTTTCCTCTTTCTAGATGATTACTATTATGTGGTTCTGTCTAATTTAGTGTGAAAATTTTTATCACTTTTTTTAAGCAAAAATATAATAATCTAATCTAACACGCGTTACGATTTTTAAAAATCGTTCAATAGTTTTGTAGAAGCGCAGCAGTTTAGTTATGTGATCAGAGTGAACGTGACGGTAAGAGAATTTATGTAATGTAATAAATGAGAAGAGGTAAAAAAAAATTAGAGCAATATTGCACACTAGACGTAGTAGTAATAATTCGGAATGCACTACAGACTCATGGCAGATGATCATCTGTTAAACATCAACATGGATAACTATGAGATGTAATAGTGTTAAGAGCACTTATCAAAATTCATCCGTGGAAGAATTACAGTGTTTAGATCGATGCAGTAGAATGAAACGAGCCAGAACACTAATTTTCAAGAACATTCTTAAGTTTTAGCAAGTATTCGGTAGCAGTAACAAATTCGAATTAGGATTTTGTTCCGTTATACCTAATTATAGAGCGAATCAGATTAAGTCGAGTGTTAAAGCTTGTTTAATATATATAGAGTAACTTCTGACATTTATACACCGTAATTTTACCTAGAAAATTCCTCGATAAAATAAGTTAATTTAAAATATTTAAAACGGTAATAAATTTTTTAAAAATTAAGTTTTCGCAATTCGTGCCTAATTGGAGCTATATAGAGAGAATTTTATTGCCGCTGTTACCATTTTTGGATGAGAAAAAGTTATGTCATTGAAGAGGAAAATTAGATAATTACCTGTTCGCTTTACGAAAATTACTATAAACATTATACTTCACTATTTTTGGAAGGAAACAGTACATGATGAACTATCCATAAAAGTTTTTTTTTCGTGTATAGTAATGTCTTGCTGTAAATATCGCTGTAGAGTAACTCAATACGTGCTTCTTTTACACATTTTCTAGAATATATATGTTTTATTATAAGAAAGCTACATATGGTTACTTGGACGCTTATAAAATTTGCATATATAAATATAAATTTACAAAAAATATATCTATCATCCTTACGCTATTTTACGTTTAAAATATTGAAATTTTTACTATAATGCAATACGATACAGGATTAAACGTGTCGAATTAGTAAAATTATGTTTAAATGTTTTCTTCTTTGAGTGGAATACAAGAATTTAACTGCAATTTAAAAAGTTTCAAAAACGTTTAACTGTATCTGCTTTGTATCAAGCTAAGGCAAAGCATAACGACCACACGCACATAACTCAAACTTTAGGCTTTTTTTTTCCTTTTTCTCTCGCATTTTACGAATGTTATCCCGACGAAAAAACATAACATTAAAAAGATGTTAATTTTAATAAAAACTTTTATTTCTAAAAATTTGCAGTACGAATTTTATATATATAAAAAACTTTTATCATCGATTTTTCAATCCCGTTGCAGAGAACTGTAAGGCAAGACAATTAGGATATCGAATACCACCCGGATATCTTATCCGAGTATACTTGTATCATTAATAGAACAGAACAATTTCACATCGACAACGGCTATAACAAACCAAAAATCAATTTAATTGGTGCTAACGTACTCCCCAGTTGCCTCTTTTTTCTTTTTTTTTATGAATGTTTCAAACGTTCTAAGTCTTTCCAGACTATCACACTGTTTACAGCAAATATTCACAAAATTGTATCATCCGAATCCATAATTTATCTAAATTATGCAATTCAGAAAGCAATTTGAAATTTTCGAGAGGGTTTTTTTCCCGGTGGAAAAATAAAAATTTCAAATCATAAAAATATCACATTACTTGTCATCGCGATGAGGTTCTTTTTTTGAATAAAATTATGTTATCTGAAGCACACCATTTAAAATGTAACTCGAGTTTCAAGTGATTCTTGAAGAATTAAGGGGGGAAAAAAATTTTGCATTTTAGAAACTTCGAGTAGTATATTTACTATTTTAAAATATCCTTCGACGAAATTATGCTTAATAATGATCCTCACAGTTATAGCACGTATGGTGAAGATAAATTCTGTTTTTATCGATTTCTAATTACCTAAACGAATAAAAATTTTTATATGCTAATTTTAAAAAAGAGGATTTATACAATTATTTACAGCTTATAACTTAAAAATATTTCTTTTGAAAAATATAGCGGTCAGTAACTTTAAAGATGATACTTGAAACGATTTTAAAGACAGATTAAAATCCAATTAAAATTTTCTACTGAATGAATATATAATATACACATAGACAAAGCAGATTCTTTGTACGATTTTTAAAGAGGCTTTTAAGTAATAATAATGTTTGCACTTTAAAAAATATATATATTTTAATTGCCTATCAACACAAAAATCGCTACTTCAGAAGTTATTTTTATTCCCTATCACGAAATTCAATATTGTTTATTCTAAAAAAATTACACATTGTAGTTGATGCAAAACTATAAAAATAATAATTTATCATCTTGTAGATATTATTTAAAAAAAAGTGTTTTTTTTTAAATTTTAAAGCAGATCTAATATAGTTTTATGTAAGAATGGGAATATATCGGTATTAATTAACGTTATTGCAACAGTATAACGTTACATATTTACCGGAAAGTAAATTCGATTCCACAGCTGTTATCTGCCCACACTAAGAGAAGAAACTTTAATACAATATAAAAGAATTAATCTGTATTTATTTTCGAATGTCTTCATACTAAAATTACTTTCTTAATTACGAAAACGGATCGGGGACTTTTCACAGAATGTGATTAAAAACAGATGTCGTCCGCGCTTGTATAGATTAACGTCAAGCTTTTCGCCCCCCCCATTTTTTTATTTTAATATTAAAAGTGATTAGGCAGACAATAGGAAAAGTGGATAAGTCTTAATTATGGTTAATTCGCGTTTTTCTCGCATGGCTAGTAAACTGCAATTAATTGAAGTGTATAAAGACGACAGGATTCTCACTTTGCATGAAAATTAAGCTGGTTTCTGAGAGTTGATTGGCACATGACGAAATTTAACAAAGTGAAAAATTACCTTGGCTATTTTTCCTCTCTTGATTGGCGTATCGAATTGATAATTCCAGTTTTATATTAAAATTTATATATATACACGCACACATGTGCGTAACCATAATTTGCATTTTTGAATTTTTTATATTCAAAAATTCTCAAGAATTCTTCGGCGTAACGTAAAAAAAAAAAAAAGAAAGACTTATTTTTATGTATGGCGGAAATAATTAAAACCTCTTCGTAAATTATGAAATCGCGGATAAAAACTGGTATTTACTTTGTGGCGAATTTCTTAAATTACCAACGTATTAAAAAAAGAAAAAAAAAAAAGGTATAAGAAGCTTTATATAAATCCAACAAGCTTACCTTCGTTATTTCTTTTATTCGAGTTAGCTTGAACTAAACAAAGCTTGAACTGACAAAACTTTACCTCAAATGCAATCTAGGTTGCTCTCTCTCTCTCTCTAGTTTTTATATCTATTTTTCAAGATTAAATTGATCGCCGACATTTAATAACAAAAATTTATGCTTTAAGCAATAGTTTCCAAAAGTAGCTACCTACCATCTACAAACCTCTAAGGACGTAAATGCATTCGCTTTTTTTTTCCACTAAAATTACACCATCACTATCATCTATCAAATCTAACAGTAAACACGCACATTTCATAAAATATACATGGTAGCGTATATATTTTATGAAATTTGCGTTGTTTCATATGAAATATACATGATTGCTAACATCTATACAAATCCTACAAGAGAAAATTTAGTTTTTTTTCAAATGATTAATAACATTTACCGTATAGCATTTTTTATGTATTGTAAAATATTATCTGCACGTATCTTATAATTATTGTATTTCACGTTTCAAAAAAATAATGTACAGTAAAACTTCGATCTAACGTTCGTCGGTCTAACGTTTTCCTCGATCTAACATTCTTTTTCTCCGGTTCCGGCAAAAAAAAAAAAAAAAGGAGAAAATAATATTAAAATGTTTCAATCTAACGTTTTCCTCAATCTAACGTTTTTTTTCGCCATCCCCTTGGAAAACGTTAGATCGAA
>WUQG02427657.1:0-14597 GCA_011317285.2 Androctonus mauritanicus | reverse complement strand
ATCCCTAGAATTTTTTTTGTTCTCCGATGTCTATAACAACACTGTGCGGCCCGCTTAAAAATAAAAAAGCCTGACTGCGGCCCGCTTTAAAATATTTTTTTGGAAAATGGCCCGCCGTCCAGAAAAGGTTGCCGACCCCTGGCTTAAACAAACACATACACTTGCCTAATTTCAGTTACATAAACTATCTAAAAAGGAAATTTACCTGGTGCCCCAGTGATTCAGCTTGTAGGATGTTAAGGGGTTATCCTAAAGACTCCGTGATTTGATTCCAGATCAAGATAAATTTCATTTTCAGATAAATATTAAAATTTTTAGTTTATTAGTTGATTGATGGAGCCACATTGACAAAAATTAAGTTTAATCATTAATTTCAATTATTTTTAAATTGATTTGTAATGTTAAGATTATGCACACAAAAAAGCTCCAAACAGGATAAAAACTATTATCCTGTTTGGAGCTTTGTTTTTGTGTGCATTTTGTGAGTATAACAGGATGACTGTACAGTTCATATGCTAAGATTATTTAACTGATGTTTAGTTATTGTTTGAAATTATTTTCCCTAAATAATTTGAAAAATACTCAATATATTAGAATTACTGACAATATGTATTTAATATTAAAAACATAAATTGCATACTTATATTCAAATGTTCTAGTATTTATTGAAAAAAATTGTTTATTTGCAATAAGAAATTGAAATATTTGTAATTATTCTAATTTTGACTGCTAATCATGAGATAAAATAAAGAAGCAAATCTGGGGCATTAAAAATTTTTCATGTATGTCATCTATGATAAAATATTGATAATTAAAAGTCATTTCCAAGTTTCAGATTAATTGGTATTAATATTAAACCAAATAATTAGAAGTCTATTTTACATGTTAAGCTGGAAAAAATTATTAGTAATATGCAATATAGTATCAGATAAGACTAATTTTAGAAAGCAGTACTGAATAGGATAACAATGCAGTTTTTATAAGCATACCAGTCAAAAGGAAGTACTGAAGATAAAGTTTGGTTATATTTGATAAGATGTAAGGAGGTGCTATAATTACTGATGAAAGAGGAAAACAGTTTTGCTTTTTATTTGGAATGATAATATATTATGGGAATAAAAAAAGGAATTTTGGGAGTTTTTTGTTTTTTTAATATTAAGAGTAGGAGAAATAAATCTATTTACTAAATATTATATAAGTTTGGTTTATAAAGTTTTATTTGAAAGAAAATTATATGCAAGATAGAAGTATTAGATGAAGCAAAACTCAACCAAGAAACTATTATAATTTCTTAAAAGTTTTTATTTTAGTTTGTAGTTTTATACTAAATAATATGAGGACTGAAGAAAAGATTATCCTTTAATAGAAAATCAATAACTTATGACAGAAAATAAACAGTTTTCATTTAAAATCATATAAAGAGCAAACACTATTTGCAGGAAACAGTTTTTTACTTATGTTTAAATAATATATAGCTGTTTCCTGCTAATAGTGTTGCTTTTTATATGATTTTAATAAGTAGGTGGATTTATGTTTCTAGTTTTCATTTAGTCTAAACTTAGTCTTCTAGTTCTAAAAGTTTTACTCAGGCAGACTTAAAACAACAGAATGTAGGTTTTATTCATACTTATGATGCAAATAAAAATTAAATTTTCCTTGAAGAAATGTGTTATTTCATCAACTTTTACATCATCTGACAATATCTCTAATGAAAAGAATCAAAACATATATATTTAAATTTTTGTCAAAAAATGATATATAAAAGTTAAATACATAGATTAGGAGTTAAAATTTAATATAATAACTAAAATTAAAAGGTTTATCTTGATTTATCAAAAAAATTTTTTATACTGAAATATTTTCAAATTACTTATAAAAAAACAAAAAATATTATATCTTATCTAGTAACTAACTATAATTTGAATAAGTTATAAATTGGTTATTATTTATTATTAAAGTTATTTCATATAAAGGATAAAAACGGATTATTAAATATTTATCAATCTCTAAATAGAGAATCCATATTTTAAATTTTACCGTGTCCTTACACTAATTACAATATTTTTAACTAATATTTCAGTCTATTATTCATAATAATTATTATTATTTTATCATTTATATTATAAATTTTTTTATTTTTAAAACTGAAGTGACTGTCAGATCTCCCTTTTCATTTTATTATATACAAACTAATGATAATATCGGACAAATTAAATATTGGCGGATAATACTAAGTAATATATATATATTAATTAATTTTTTCATGGTTAAAAAATTCTTTTAAACAAATTGACGCCATATTTGGTCGAATAAAATGCCAAACAAAGGCAACTGTCTATATATCAAACGTAATATCTCTTCAACGAAGTTTAATTATTATTATTTTACAAGCAAAATTCTATTTTAAAATGATAATAATTTTCTAAAATAATAATATTCATTTCTATTGATATTAAAACAAAACGTATATTCTTCAATTTTTTAAATTGAAATCGAGAAATCAAGATGGCTACCAACACGCAAAGACGGATGGAATGACGACAAATCGCATAAATATTCTACCTCTTCAAATTCTCATAAGTTGTTATTATTTTCTTAATTTATTTCATATTATCAATCTTAAGTGGTTTAATATATATTTTAAAAACACTGATTCATGATGCGATCAACAACTGCTTTTGCCACTATAATGGCGGCTAAACGAGAAGCATGAGGTTGGAAAAGCAATGTTAAGCATATTAAATCTAACTTAATATTTTTCATTAAAATACAATTATAAACTAAAATTTAAACAAAAAAACGCCCGATTTAATAAAACTAATTTAAACTCTCACCATTGCGTCTTAAGATTCTGACTAATTTTTACATTTACTCAATACTATGTTCACATGTAACGAATAAACCATTTTGAATACTATCGCTACCATGAACTTGTCTGTGTCAGTTATATTTGTAAATTATACTTAATATTGTACAATTTTAGAAAAATTATAAAACTGCTATTATGATTTGATATATAGTTTGGATAAGATCTCTCCATACTATAACATAGTAGCCATCTTTAAAATCTTTTAAGTAAACAAACTCCAATTTAAAAAGTTTTTATCATAAATAATTATTTTGTATATGATTTTTTTAATACAATATAAAAACTTTGGTAAACATTCCTTCGAACTAATCTTTGTAACATCCGATTCAAAAGTTAACTAAAATACTCTCAACTAAATCTTCCGTAATACGACTAAACTTTTCCTAACTTTTTGATACATGTTCAATCAACGACATTTCTTGTTTTGGAAACCATGGCGACGGACCATGTGACTACCCGGCGTTTCACAACCTTCGACAATAAAGCATTTATAAACGGTAAAAATACAATGAACCATTCCTCTGTGATTACTAAATTAATAAATTTATTTACCTGATTGGGATTCCTTCCTCTTTTCTCTAATTCGATTCTCTTTTCCATTTCCTCTTCTAACCGTATCACTCAAAACTGTTACCTGTTTCGAACTCGTAAAGACAAAATGCCAACAAGCGCGCTCAATCCAATACTTCCCTAGAGGGGTCTGAGCAATGGCGCTTTGACAGAGCGCGCGACGAATTTCGTGACGATCCGTGATGTCATCATTCAAACAGACCAATAGCAATGCATAAAACTCTACCAGCGATTTTTTTTTTTTTAATTATTATTTTTTTAAATAAGTATTAATTTTCAATTGATGAAATAATTTCATTTATAAACTACTCTATATACAAATTTTATAAAAGTTTTAAGATAAATATGCATGTTATAATTTATCTTCGTCAAACATATTGAGAAAATCGAAATATTTATTTTCAAACATTAATCAGTTTATTAAAAAATTGCAAAATATTCTAAAATATGAATATCAAATTTCAAAATAATGAATAATTTTTTAATTTCTTCTTTCATAAGAATTTTTAAGAATAAATAAAAATTCAATTACATAAAAAAAAACTTTTAAAAAGTTATAAACTTTTAAAATATAGTATTCAAATACTGTATATATAATTCGGATACGTTTCAAATATAAAAATATAATTAAAATTAGAAAAATTTTAATCAGAATACCATATCGAACTTGTATGAAACTAGTTTAATCAGAATATCATATTAAATTTATATGAAATACTCTGCTAAAACAGTATCAATACAGTACTACAGTATATATATTAAAAATAAATATAAAAATTATTTTTGATAAATATGAGTTTAAAAATATCTTGTTCATTTTAATATATTAATGATAATTTTTTCAATATGCACATAATACTACCAGCTGGTAAAAGATTTTAATATTAAAAATTAATAAGAGTATAAGAAATAATGACAAATTAATCATTCTTAATTACAATATCCAACATGGGTAAACTAAGATATGCAATTTATTTTTTATTCTGCAATTAAAGTAGATAAACTAGGCCGTGTTTGGAATCAAGTGATAATTTTTTTCAATATTCACATAATACTACCAGCTGGTAAAACCTGTCATAAAGGAATTTACAAGAAACAAGTGGAAAGGATCCCAACAAAGTCGAATTACGATTATTTCTGATAACCAGGACTAATGCTATTCAATCAACTATTCAACAACAATCTCTAATCAATCTCAAAAAAAAAAAAAAACTTTCTAAAAGATATCTTTTACATTTGCAAAGGCTAAAATAATGTAAACTTAAAACATGTTTGATACAAAAAATGCTTACACGAATGAATTTATTTGATAGATTACAATTCTATTAGTAAAGTTACAGACAGTTTACTATGGAAATAGTAACTATATTTATTTTCAAATCCTTTTGATAAATAGATTCAATTATATTTTCATCCCACTCACTTCCGATAAACAAATATTATGTTTTTTTTCATATTGGAAATGGTATTTACTAAAATTACATTGCATAAAATTATATAAAAAATACTACAGATCTATTAATTATGTTATATTTTTATTTCATTTAATTCCTAAACTGAAATTATACTATTATCCAAATAAATAATTCATTATTATTATTATTATTATTATTAAAGGTCTAGTAATTTTAAAATATAAATTACATAAAAATTATTCATAACTGTATTTACAAATGACAGAGCACTGTTTCTTTAATGATGATTTAATAAAACTTCGATATTTTTTACCTATGCTATATTTAATATTATATATAACATTGAAAAACGAGAATGTCTTCTTTTTTTATTGAATTTAATAGATCTAAACTCGATTTCTCCTTCAAAGTTCATAAAAATTTAATATTTTTTATTGTAAAATAATACATTTTATGCAAATCTCCTATTTTAACTTTGCGATTTAATCACTATTCTAATTAATTTCATCTAAATTAAAACTGTATATATAAAACTGGAAAGATGTGAAATAAAAATTATGGAATAAACAAATTTTCATTCAAACAAATAAAGAATAAAATTCTTTTGACTAAAAAATATAAATAAAAAGATAGCAAAAAATTCAATTTCAATAAGAAAATAATATTCAATAGGTTCATTTAAAGATATTCTACGGAAGGGTTTCTGTGCGCTATCCATCAGCTCCTGACAACGGTTGCTATGGTAACCATTCATCTACATGATGGGGAAAATAAGGTCACGTGATCGATCCAGCGCCATATTTAATGCCAAATCACTATATTTCATTGCTAATTTACTAACACATAAGCGGTATTTTCCAATTAAATACAGAAGAATATTCGTTACCTTTCATCTTGCGTCTCACACAACAGATAAAATAGTGGAATTGTAATATGAATAATATGAGTAATCCTATCGGGACGCAGTAGCAGTAACATCCGTCGAATGATGGCGGATGACTGTTGTAGTCGAGGATCTTGCATGTTGAGCTACAATGTGTTTCTTGTGGCTTATCTGACCTTTCCATTAATTTATAGTTTATTTCATGTATTTATTTACAATTTGATTCAAAATCAAATTATTTTAAATCATGATTGCTACAAAGATAAATATTCTTTCAGAATCTAAACGAAAATTATTTATTTAACGAAATGCCTTTTACGAAACTAACTGATTTCTGATTCTGTATTCATTCCCAATTTCTGCTTACAATGTGTGACGTTCAGTTTTATTTTTAAACAAGCATATTATACTTAATGAGAACGACATATAAATGCGTATATATTGTGCATGTTTATATATAAATTTTTGTATTTTTAAATTGAATTAATTATGTATTATTCGCCAACATTAATCAGAAATATGCAATAATTATTGGATTCTATAGCTACTATAAAGAGAATGTTTTTTACTCGTGTTTTTACTATAAAAAAACAATATAACAGCATGGTTATAAATTTTTGAAATGAAATTATAATTCATTTAAAATTAGTTTTATTCAATATGAATTCATTTTTAAATTCACAAGTTTTAGCTCTTATAATTAAAATTTAAAAAATAAATGCATTATTATTTCATTATTTTTAAGAACATTCGTTTTCTGTTTGATCAAAATTTTTAATTATTGCCTAAACAAGTTTCTAAATTAAAATAAGTCCACGAAATTATTATTATTATTATTATTATTATTATTCATTTATTTATAATGTAATATAAAATGACAAAAATTCATTAATTATAACACTGTGTGTTTATTATATGTTTGCATTTCACATTTTAAACTAAAATATTTAATGAATTTATACATTAATATTATTATTAATTAATTTATATTAATAATAATAAAATATAGATTTATATTTCTTTATAATACAGAATAAATAATTTATAGACTAATATTAATATGAAGATTTATAATAACATAAAACATAGTAATGAAAATATTGTAAAAATGTTTCTAATTTTTATCATATGCTTTTTTATCAATAATGTCTTATTGTCTTCATTTGCAAAAGATGTTTCTTAATTTTTCCGATTAAAAAAGCTTTACTGATCAGAAACACCATTATAAAAAAAAAGACAGTAATACACCAGGGCCAGGACCAAATTAATATATAAATTAAACAAACTATAATTTACGGCCTTACATTACATGATACCTCATGCTTCACTAAAAAATTAAATGCATTTGAAGGGATCTTTTAAAAGTTATAGTTTAAGAGCTACAATATACATAAATCTGATACTGTGCATAGTCTGTTATTTACTATACTTAATTTTATAAGTGAAAATATTTAAATTCTTTAATGTTAATGATTCTTACATACTGCTAATACAAAAACGATTGTAGGGATTGATTTCGCTAATATGAAAATGGAAATATGTTAGTGTTCTTTCTAATATACAGAAATCTGGGAAAATTTATTATATACATATAATATTTATTTATAAATATGAGAAATAAATATCAAATTATCATTCTAATTAAAAATACTTCATACTTGATAATGTAATCTACTGTATTTGTGGCATGAGTTCGGTTATAAGACCAATTCTTAGAAAAATTTCCTCTTATAAAGAACAATAGTAGGTCAAAAAGTAAAATGACCACATATTGTATCTTGTTTTCACCGAGGTAATCCCATTTTATTACCGCTATTTTCAACTTATTCCTCCTTTTTGTGAATTACAGTATGCTTTATTACAACTTCCTGTTAACTTTTAACATGTTCAAGCTGATTTAAAGATTACTTAAAATAATTAATAATACTTAAATTCCAATATAGTACATAGGTTCCAAAAAATTAATCAAATCTTTTTTTTAAAATTTCAAAGAAATTTCCATAAAATACATACATTTAATTTCATTTATTTATATAGTTTTATTTATAATGTAAATGAGTCATTTTAGTTCATTTTGGGTCATCCATATACAAATAACATTTTAAAGAACTTAATTTTAAAAAAGCAATAGAATATACAACTAAAATTTCATTAATCATTTTTATTTATATGTTTAATTAATTGTTAATGTTATTTCCCAATTTTTCTGGTATAGTTTTTTTTTTTATGTGTTTTAATATTGCTTTGCATCCAGTGGGTACTATGGCAGACATTTCCATTGCCCATTGTGGGTCGCCACCTCTGGTAGAGATCAATTATCAGATGAAGAATGAGGTTCAACGAGCCGGATCCGGATCTCTCCTGAAAAAGCAGTAAAATATGGATCCGGGAATTAGTGTTTCTCTCTCTGTGCGGTTTTACGCCGCTTTGGATCATCCATAAACTACTTCACCCTATTTCGAACATTTTTTGACCCCTTCTCTCCCCTTCATCATTTTTCATCACACCAAGCTGCCGACGTCATAAATTTGAAGACCCTCTCCCCTTCTATTTAAAAATTTTTTCTCTGATTTTACGTAAAAATAAAGAAATACATAAAATAGTTAAAAATAGTTACTTTACACTAATACTTTGTTACACATACTGTTACATTCTTTAACTTACAAATAAATCTTCAAACGACTGATATAAATGTCTTAAAACTAGATATGTGTCTTGCATTTTTTTAACAGATATTTCTAAATATTTTATATTATAGTATTATTTTTCGAACAGTTAAACATAAAAATTTTATATTTTATAAAAAAAAATTTAATCATAGAAATGTAAAACTCTAACCATTTTTACAGAGCGATGTCACAATTTTCATGATCATTCTTCCTTATGTCATTTATTATCACAAATTTATTACCCTTCCTTCTCTTGACGGCGTGACATAGTTTATGGGTGCTCCCTTTCACTTGGTAAATACTAAGTAGTGGAGCATTCCATTGTACACTATAGGTTGCCCATTTCCCTAGTAGGATCAGCCATCAGGTGAAGGAGGGTATTCAACGAGCGGAGCCTGAACCTACCTGAAAGAATTGGAAGCGTGGAACCTGGGAATTGAGCCCAAATCCTCCAGGGTGGAAGAACAGCACACTTCCATCGCGGCCATCTAGCCAGCATAAATCTTCTATTGGTAAGTTCCTGAAAACTAATAAATACCTCACCAGAAATATTAGCAACTTGATATTGGGCATAAAATGGTTCTGATACTTAATAACTGGACAATATCGGCTGGATTAGATGGATGGAAACTTTTCAACTTTCCATTCTAGAGGATTCAGGTTCGATTCTCGGGTCTCACTCTTTGAAAATTTCTTTCATGGGATCGAGGCTCAGCCCGTCAATTTCTGTCCTCTACAATCCGGCTGATTCTTCCTCGAGGGTAGGAAGCCTGCGATAGAGTTGTTATAGTCCCATCACTTAATAATCACTATTGATTGAAAGAGGCATCAAAAACAATATAAAGAAAGGTAATCGTACAACGATTAGAAACAGAAGTGGAAACATAAGAAAATACATATAAAACAATATTTCATAGAGGATATAGATCTGGTCATCGACCTTTATCCTTCACCAATTTGGCAATAATCATTGTGAATTTTGAAATAATTCCACTGTTTAATTAATAACTTTTTGAATGGAAAATGACCTACAATTTAGAAAGAAATAAATAATATAAAATCTATTTAACTTACTAAAATTGTTTCATATCATCTGTATAAATTTATGTACTAACCAAAGATGTTGATACTAATTTTATAGTTCAGTTGTTCCTATCATGGACGTTAGCAAACAGAGCCGTTTCTATTATATACCGTCGTTGTGCAAAATAATGCCGCCTTTATATTTTTCTTAATAGATGGCGCCATTTTCCAATCATAATAAATCATTAAGTGGTGAGGCAATTTCAGGCTTTGCCATAGGGTCGCCTATATTGAAGAAGTCTGTGGATTATAAAGAACAGACATCAATGATCCAGAGTCGGTCTGCCAGATTGGCCGTGTCGAAATGCTTCGGGATTCTACACAGGGGACCCGAATTCATTTCCAGTTCATGCTTGAGTAATTTATATAAGAGGGTTGTGCCAGGCAATCAGTCCCACTCTACAATCCAGTCAACTCTTTCCTGATGTGGATGGCCTGTGACAGAGCCTGAATTCATTCTACTGCTTAGTAGATAGATTGAAAAATTGTCATTCCTCAATTTATTGTTACTAAAAAAGAAAATTGGCAATAGATAATATTAATCAGTATTTGTTGACAAAAAATGACTCTGAACCCCTGAACCATATAAATTTTTCAAGGTATTCGATCCGAATATTTTGAATAGAAAGCTGAAGGGTTTCTATGCTTTCCAGCTAGATGGCCGCCTTATGCAATGTTTATAATTCTTGTATGATACGCAAAATGAACAACGGTTATGAATATTGTTCATTTTGTGTTACTATATAAAATGAATAATATTCAATAATAGTTATGTCATGATAACATTCTGTGTTTCCATTCTGAAGGATCAGATTCAATTTCCAGGTCCCTCCAAAAGTTTTATTAAGAGAGATTGAATCTGAATAACAGAAGATCATCGAAAAAATTATAAGTGGTAGAAATTCGATCTGTAAAATCTGTAAAGAACAGAATGATTGGAGTAGAGGATCCTGTATGCTACGTGTTATAGAGATGTATGGTGTCGCCTATTAATATATGTGAGGAGTTTACTTCTTTTCTTTGCTTTTCTACTTTGAGTACTGTCAACTTTATCATAATAATAAAGACATGCAGATACTTTATTTCACATAGAATAAAGTAAAATAGAATATTTTCTTTAACTAAATACTTTATGTGAAATGAGTTAGTTAAAATCAAACTCACACGATTCAATTTTACTTTTATTATTTTATGCCTCTAATCAGATATTACTAAGCGGCAGGTGTTCGATCCTATCATGGCTTGTCTATACTATGATAGAATCACACTTATCCTTAACATGATGGTTGATCTCACCAGAGATATGGGCGGCTCTAGTGGGCATTGGAATGCTCCGCCGCTTTGTACTCACCGGGTGGAAAACAGCGTTAATCCATACAGAAAAATTTGAAATAAGGTATTCACTCATTTTGAAGTAATACCTCGAATAAATATTATTCAGTCTGAATGAAATATGCACAATATTGGAAACCTTTAAGATTCCAATATTGTATATATTTCATTGGATCCTCTACTAGGGTTCCAGTTCCTATTGAAAATGATCGATATTAAATCATATCTCTTAGCTGAATATCTGCTTGCCAAAACGATGTGCATATACTGTAAATATTATCCAGTTTAAATGAAAATCGCATATATTATTGAGATCAGTTAAAGGATTTTGGGCGCTAAAAATTATCAAAATTGGTTCCCTTATTATGCAGTAATAAAATGAATTGATTGGCAATAAAAAATTTGGAATTCCTTCTGTGTGACAAAAAAAATAATATCACAAATAACTCAATAAATGCAATACATTATTTCTATAAAGTAAACATATTCTGTTATACTGTCAGCTGACTGTCAGTTGCCAATAGATTTTCAAATGTAAGTATAAATCTTTAAAAAATAATTTTATCAATCATTATTACTTCGAAAAATATTAACAATATTTTCTAAATTATTTAAATTATTCTATTAAAAATAAAAATTGAATATGAGAAATTTTCTCATTATAATATTTTCCGAACATCAGTATTATATATATTTTTTTTATTTGAAATTGCATGTAAAAAATTATAATAGGTGGCAGAAGTTCGGTAACCATAGCAACGAAAATCTACTTAATGAAGTTTGGCAATTTGTAAATAAAAATATGTAATATATATACCAAATTAAACATATTAATAAAATAAATAAATTTCTCTATTATTTGTTAAAATTATAATGAATTTATTTGAATTTGGTACGTATAATAAATTTATCCAAATAATTTATCAATTGCTTTATAGATTTATTTTATCATAATTTATTTCAATAAAAATTATTTAATTTCATTAATGTTTATGATATAAGTTCTAAAATATGTAAAAAAAAACAATAGGAGTAAATTGTAATTTCCCAAATTAGCAAAAAGTTCGCGCATTTTATAAATTTATTTTACGATTTATATGGTATACCGCATATATATCAGAATTTTGTTTATTTTCTACCAAGGATGTTTGATTTTCACTAATTATAAATAATATTTGATCGAATCATGTGTTGAACATTTTTTAAAAAATTTTTATGATAATAAGTGTATCATAAATATTATAGAGAATGATAATTCTCTTCCATTATAAGTTTATTTATATTAAAACATATTATTTGTAAATTATGAAATCAGTACATTATAATTGTAAAATATTTTTAATCAATAATTAAAAATAAAATTCTGTGATATAACTTAATTCTTCAATAAATATAATCATACTAAACTAAATAAAATACTGTATACAAATCGGATAATCAGAACTAACTTTGAAAATTTATCGAAAGTAAAATAAATAGATAATAAAAGTAAATTTAATTAATTATAGATTATACAAGGATTTTTACAAATAAAGATTTATAAGTTTAGTGATTTATGGCCAATTTTAAAATATTATCGATATAGTATTAGCTTCTTGGATTATGTCATTTCGTGACAAATAAGATTGTATGCTCCAGTGATGTGAACTGTTTGTAATCCATCTGCGTCGTAATAAACAGAAATTAGGAACAAGACTAATATTTGTCAAGGTATTGAGATCCTTAAAGAGGCAGTCCCACTAGACTACACCATTATTGGCTGATTACCATTTTCATTATAATTTAAAAACTCAAAGATATCTGGATAGTTAAAAATAAAATTATAAATGGAATGGATAAATGAAAATTATAGATGGTGCCATCTGATCAGTGTTGAGTGAATATGTATCTTTGTTTTCTTTCTTCCCATCTCATCTCTTCAAGTATTGCCCACTATCTCAAGAAAATATGGGCATGATATAACTTCATGCATATGTGAAATAATGGCTGAAACTGTATTATTGAAAAATCTAAGTAAAAATTTCTTAATTTACATAAATTTTTTTTTTTTCATTTTTGTTTTGTTGACATTTTTTATTTAAAATTAAGCACAACAGATTTATAATGACCATGATGATGATATCAAAATGATGGATATTACAAATGATTTGAGGTGATAATATACTTCTTTGCACTCAACATGTCACTTTCACAATGAGGCAATTATCTTTAAAGATGTCTTTCCTGAGAACAAAGATTGAGATTTTCGTTATGTAGCATTTGATAAATTTGAAAAAATGCACAAATTATCTTAAAGGATAATTGCCTCATTATAGAAGTAGCATGTTCTGAGTCTTGTGCTATTTTATCAAACATAAATAGAATACCACTCATGAGCAGATCATTTTTAATCTTATCCTCACAACTATTTATATAAAAATACACAGTTTCAGAAATCAATAAGATTGTATAATTGACATATAAATATTGTAAAAATAAAATCTTTGTAATACAAAAATAATGTAATGAATGTAGATGATAGTGAATGTTATAAATTTATACAGGAATAGTGTTAATGTTATACATTCATAAACCTCTGATTTTATCTTCTTGTAAAGCTTATATTACAATACAAATTTTCTTATATTTTCTTGAAATATTAATACTATCTACAGATAAATTATATTTGTAGTAATATGCATTTCATGCCATTTTGCTATTATGTTGTGAGCAAAAAATTAATTAATTAAAAAAATTAAAATTTTAAAGATAGTAGGAATGGAATAAAATCATTTTTTCTTTACTTTTCATGCATAAGAGATGGAAAACATATTAGAAACCCATAATAATAGTTGCAGAAAACCAGGTAACCATATTTTATATAAACAATAATTCAAGTATGCAATATTATCTATGAATACTGTGTTAAAACTATAGTGCAATAGGATGATTGGTCAGATTTGCTGTATGGAAACACTTCAACTCTCCACCTAGAGAACCTGGGATTGAATTAGGATTCCACCCTTTTGAAAATTTATATGAGCAGTTCAAGCTAATTTGTTTATTTCCTTTCTGCTACAAACCAGTTGATCTGTGTGATAAAGACTGGAATTAGAATTCTCAATTCACTTGCTATTAGTGAATGAATTGAGAATTGATATTCAGAAAAACTAATCATAAACATAACACTCATGAATTCTAAGATATCTTTTATTAGAAAATAACTTTCTTTCTCATAAATTATAACATATCTATTATGTAACATTTTTCAACTAAAATTTATATTTAAATGATGTTTTTCATTCATTTCATTCCATTATTAAACACAAATAATGACAAAAGTTATCAAATAGTATCAATTCTAATACTAGAAAGAAATCACTCTATAAATATAATCCCACCTATAACACTAGACCTATGAGTTTTTTGGTTTTAGTTAAAATTATTTCAGTTAAAGTCATAATTTTCAGGAATCTAACACCAATGTTAAATGAGGACTTACTGTTTACAAAAATGATATTTTTAACTTTCTATAGCTCCCTTTACTTGCAACTACCTGATCCAGTTACATTCTTATTGGGAATATTTAAAAATTAATTTTCCTACTACATTTAAGTAAAATTTTTTAAAAATATAGTAGGAAAATTAAAACATATTTAAAAATTACAAAAATATAAATAAATAAATAAATATTTTACATTCAAACTTATATTTTGGATCACAAAATGCACACAAAAACAAAGCTCCAAACAGGATAAAACTTTATTAAAAGAAACGTTTTCGACCTTATCAGTAGG